>JAENJI010000809.1:0-66829 GCA_018901935.1 Pugionium cornutum
TTTATTGAAAATATCATTCAGAATTAATATAATATAATATCTTTCGGCTAATTGACTATTTTAGTACTAAATAAGATTTTATTGACTAAATTATCATTACAAACCTAAATTCACATCAATAGCATTTTTTAGGGCAATTGACTAAAATAGCACCATTTTAAGTTTTTGTTTCAAATATAGCATTAGTCATTTAAATTTCCAAAAATAGCACAAATTTAATACTAAAATAATTGAAAACTTATTCCTAATAAAAAAATTTAAACCCTAAATTGGAAAAAGTGAATTCAAACATTATGTTTTAATTTTATATATATATTATTTAAGGTAAATAATTATTTTTACATAATAATTTATGCTATTTTGGGAATTTTATTTTTATTATGCTAAATTAAGAAGATAACCTTAAAATAGTGCTATTTTTAAGGTATTACTCTTTTTTAATTAGAAAAAGACTAAAATAACCTGATTTAATTTTAACCTAATTTTTTTGCTGTCTCTTTTTCCTAAAATTAAGAATATTTTAGTATTTTTTAATGAGTAATACCATAAAATAGTATCATTTTAAATTTATCTTCCAAATTTAGCACATTAAAACTAAAATTCTCAAAATAGTATAAATTATTATGTAAAAATAATTATTTAACTTAAATAAACTATATATAAAATTAAAACATAATGTTTGGGTTTGTTTTTTTTCAATTTATGGTTTAAATTTTTCATTAACAATACGTTTTTAATTATTTTAGTATTAAATTTATGTTATTTTTGGAAATTTAAATGACTAGTGATATATTTGAAACAAAAACTTGAAATATTGCTATTTTAGTCAATTATCCTTTTTTAATTGGATAAAATGCTATGCATGAGATTTTTTTACATGAGTGTTATAGTTGTCATTAAAACTTCATTTAGTGCTAATCTAGGGTATTTTTCATATCTTTTTTTTATCAAATATTATAATTAAATATAATTTATATGGATAACATTTTCTCTATCAATTTAAATATTTGGATTATTTGTAATTTATTTTTACAAATAAATAAACAAACTTTAACCACTAAAGTAGTTTAATTATTATATAAACATTTTTTTACAAAAATTAATTTATATTATATTTATGGAATCAATTTTATCAAAACATAATTATAACTGTATTAATAACTTAAATTCAAAATAAATATTAAATTGAAGTTTCTATTAAAATTAGAATAATTGTCACATGACACATATATATATAATACTACCATTAGAATTTCGAGACTATGTTATAACTCAAAATTTTAACTATCTTTCAATAGTTATAAAATAAAATTATTTAAAATAATATCAAATTAATACCATCAATAAAATTTCAAATTATTAAAGAAAATTCGTAAGAATATGAAGTTGAGTAATACCCTAAAATAGCATTATTTTCAGTTTATTTTCCAAATTTAGCATACTAAAAATAAAATTCCAAAAATAACATAAATTATTATTTGAAAATAATTATTTACCTTAAATAAACTATATATAAAATTAAAACATAATGTTTGGGTTCACTTTTTCCAATTTAGGGTTTAAAAATTTTTCATTAGGAAGAAGTTTTTAATTATTTTAGTATTAAATTTATGCTATTTTTGGAAATTTAAATGATTAGTGCTATATTTGAAATCAAAACTTAAAATAGTGCTATTTTAGTCCCTATGAAGTATGATTGATAATTTAATATTATTCGCTCCTATGGTGGACATGTATGGCTAAAGTAATTGAGATTGTGGCTCTTTGCAAGTTGATCCATCAAAACATGTAAATTATTTTAACTTGTACAAGTTAGATTAAATGAATGGGGTACTGTTACTCATAAATATATAATTGTTTTTATTTAAATTTAGAAAATCACTTAAGAATTACCTTTTCACTAATACTTAAATCAAACTATTAGTGTTTGGTCTAAAATTTGTTTGTTCAATTCAAATTTCATAAATATATAATTCAAATTTCATAAATATATATTTCAATTTTTTTGTTCAAATCATTAGTGTGTGGTCTAAAATCGAAGGGAAATCATCCTTCCTCATTGTCTTGTACAAAGAAACTCTCTCTCATTTCTTGATAGTGAATTGCTGGAAACTCTAGCCCATGAAATGTATGTATTTGCCAAACTTAGGATAAACAGTTTCTTGTGTTATCGAATTCGTAAACAAACGAGAGTCGTGAGAGATGTGAGGTCTCATATGCGATTGATCAAATTTATTTCATATATAATAGAGATATCGATTTCTCAACTAGCGATATCAAAGCCCATACTTGTAGATTCGTAGAATCTGCGATGTCATGGAAAAAGAAAGAAAAGTATCTCGAAATAAGATCCAATTGGAGTGGTGGATATTTGTGTTAGCACCAAAGTGTTGAGGTGAAACATGTACAAGGTGTGTAACACATAATGGAGTTTGCGTGTCACGAATGGATAAAAGTGTAAAAATATTGAGAAAGAAAAGAATACTCTCAATAAGAAAGCTAATATTTGATAAATATTGAGGGTTCATCAAATTAGGAAATTGGAAACAGGTAGGAATTCATATATATATATATAGGAGTATTATAAAAAAAAACCTAGAGTCACATTTTCTGTGCGAGAAAGCACCTAGAGTTTTGCAAAACGGTGAGTGAGTGTGTTACTGTCGTTTCACAAATTAGAATGGGTAGATTATAAATTGGCCAGTTTGATTCGTGTGTAACGTCGTGTAAAACTGATTAAACAAATTGTAAGAATTAACCGATTTCTACTAAAGTGTATATGTGTTTGCACACGTTTTTCTATGTTCAACTAATTCTATATTCTAATTCTTTCAATTTGGATCAGAGCGGATCACCAACGATCGATCTAAAGTCTATCAATAGGTTGAGATCATGTGGAAGAACGTGGAGACACCTAAGAAGCTTATTTCTGTTCAAAAACTACTTTTTCTTGATGAGAAAAACTTTTGGAAAGTGTGTATGAAACAATGCATCCGGAGAATCGATGAATATTCCTGGATAGTCGTGGATGTGGGTTGGGAAGAACCAACCATCCTCAATCAAAAAGGAGAAAAGGTTCCTAAATTAAAAAAAAGATGCACCAAAACAGATAAGAATGCATCAAAAAATCAATTCAAAGGCACTCACTAAAATTTTGTGTGCAATGAACCTTGAAAATTTCAAATTGGTTCAATATGTGCAGCGTCCGTGGGACATTCTCTTGAATAACTATAAATGTACATACACAGTGAAAAATTATTAAGGTGTTTAATTTAAAAGTTTGGATCTAAGATTATACTCAAGATAGCCATGAACATCAATGATATGAAATTCTCTTAATTGTTGGGCATGGTAAAGTGGGAAAAGATATTGTCTTTACTGCCGATTAAGAAGAAGATCCGATAAAAAAGTTTGAAGAGAACATATGAACCAACGGATTGAGAGTATGAGCTTGATGGCTATGAGTTTCAAGAAAGTTTTGAAAAAGATTGAAAGAGGACAAACCAAGCCATTCGTACGTGGGTAGAGATATGAAACTGAGTGAAACACAAATAGGCCGGGAAAAATGAAAAAATGTTAAATCTGGTTGAAAACATGATTTATAATGTCATGAATGCGAGGGATATGGTCACTTTAAATCCGAGTGTCCACTCAAAAAAAAAAGGAACTCAAGTGCTATGAGTGTAAAAGAATTTGACATACAAAAGCTGAATGTCATAATCTTCATAAATAGAGTGAAAAGCCCTTTTTATTTTTAGTGATACAAAATATGATGATAGCGATAACGAAAATAATTTGATGATTTTTTTTTGCTATTACAAGAGAGGTTGCTGATCAAGTTTTGGAAAAAGATTCAAAATGATGATTCTCGAGTGGATTCAAAGCAGAATATCTAGTGTTATATGGTAACTGAGAATTATAAACAACACAAATATGTAATTTCTTAAAGATAAAGCAATGTTGGAATCAAATGTTAACATACTGGAACTAGAAAACAACAACAAAAAAAACGGTCATGAGGCATAAGCTATTCAAATAGTGAAAGTTGTGAAAGAGAAACTATCTAAGCTACAAAGAATTTAAAGTCTATAGATCAAATTAAATAGGATGAATGAATTATTGATTTATGAAAAGGATATGATTAGAGCTTTGGAGCTCAGCAACTACAAGAAAATTCGAATGATGAACAAAGACTCTGATGAACAATTAACTTACTAAAACCATATTATAGCATTATATGGTTTTTTTGAAAATTTTTATATATTTCACGTGTTTTCTTTTTTAAACTATTCAACCATTCCATTATTCAACCATTTATTCAAACTTGAATTGTTTTTTACTATGTTTTAGTGAATTTATATTTTTTTCCATCGTGAAATATTTTGTACTCTCTGTAGATTGGTTGTTTTAATAATATATCTGAATCGGAAAATTAAAAAGAAAAATATATACTACAAAATAAAAATAAAATAAAAATGAAAAGAAAAATGATTCTAGTAAAATCTGATTAGCTGAAAGATATGTAAAAACGTTATTTGTACAATGTGAACAAACTAAATAATTGTAAACAAGTTAACTAAAAAAATAGAATATCAATATAAGAATTTGAAAAAGAATGGTTTTGGACAGCCGAGACACTTTTTTTTTAATTCGTAAATACCTTGTAATGTACTGGTTGCATGGAATTTCGAATTCTAAAATACAACTTCATATTTTTGATGATTTATATCACCCAAAATCATAAGTTCTCGAATCTATTTATATGTTTTACTCTAAAAAAACATAAAAATAAAAAAAAGAGAAACATTAAAATGTAGAATAAGAAGATGAAAGTGTGATCAAAACATTATTAGAATGTATGAGAAATTTTTAATATATGTATTGAAAAAATGAGATATGATTTAAATATTTTTAGTCTCCATATTTCAACATTTAATAGCCATTTAACTATTCAAATTATCTGACACAATAACAGAAATAATTTATAAAATTAACTAAATCAATTCTCAAATAATAATAAAATATTTATTAATTTTTGATCAATTTTAGTATTCATGTAGTGATCAATAATTTGACACAACAATTGGTTATTAGAGTAAAAGTCCATCTACCCAAATCCATATCTAAACCCAAACCAAGCACAAACTCCTCCCGGCTCGTCTTGGTGTCCACATATGGTTTAGCATGGATTTATTCTTTTCAACTTTATATTATTTTTAAAATATTGAATCTTGTTAAATTTTTCCATTACATATATAATAGAGTTTCGTCTCTAACTTCAAGTGTATGATAATTTCATTTGAATATTTATCAATCAAATCACTTTCAACATCCATTTCCCATTCAGACAAACTTTGTTTTGCACATATAAATACACTATATTTTAGTGTTCACAACAATGAATACAACGATTAGAAGATTCGGTGATTTCGATAATTGAGCTGTTCGAAAAATCTACTGAAATATTGGGCAGAGCCATTTGTTCAAAAACAAGCTCCAATAATCCCGCACATGAATAAAATGATTCTAAACAAATGAAGACTCGACAAGATTAAAAAATATTGGATATAAGAAATTTTGAGAATAAAAGCAAAAACATCCATTGTATATGAGTTAGTGGTCGTGAACCAATCATTGTTAATAACTACCTTATTTAGTCGACTAAGAAGTGAATGATGTATTGAATTCGTAAATACCTCGTAATGTGGTGGTTGCATGGAATTTCAAATTCTAAAATACAACTTCATATTTTTGATGATTCATATCACCCAAAATCATAAGTTCTCGAATCTATATATATGTTTTACTCTAAAAACATAAAAATAAAAAAGAGAAACATTAAAATGTAGAATAAGAAGATGAAAGTGTGATCAAACCATTATTAGAATGTATGAGGAATTTTCAATATATGTATTTAAAAAATGAGATATGATTTAAATATTATTAGTTTCCATATTTCAATATTTAATAGCCATTTAACTATTCAAATTATCTAGACACAATAACAGAAATAATTTATAAAATTGACTAAATCAATTCTCAAATAATAATAAAATATTTATTAATTTTTGATCAATTTTAGAATTCATGTAGTGATCAATAATTTGACACAGCAAGTAGTTATTGGAGTAAAAGTCCATCTACCCGAATCCATAACTAAACCCGAACCAAGCACGAACTCCTCCCGGCTCGTCTTGGTGTCCACATATGGTTTAGCATGGATTTATTGTTTTCAACTTTATATTATTTCTAAAATATTGAATCTTGTTAAATTTCTCCATTACATATATAATAGTGTTTCGTCACTAACTTCAAGTGTAGGATAATTTATATTTGTTCATTTGAATATTTATCAATCAAATCACTTTCAACATCCATTTCCCATTCAGAAAAACTTTGTTTTGCACATATAAATACATTATATTTTAGTGTTCACAACAATGAATACAACGATTAGAAGATTCGGTGATTTCGATAATTGAGCTGTTCGAAAAATCTACTGAAATATTGGGCGAAGCCATTTGTTCAAAAAAAAAGTTCCAGCAATCGCGCACATCAATAGAATGACTCTAAACACATGAAAACTCGACAAGATTAGAAAATATTGGATATAAGGAAATTTTGAGAATAAAAGCAAAAACATCTACTGTATACGAGTTAGTAGTTTTGAACCAATCATTGTTAATAACTATATTATTTAGTCGACTAAGAAGTGAATGGTGCTTTTAACATATTTAGTTTCACTTAGATTTCCCTTTAAATATATGTATTGGGATCTCTAGTCATGTAGCTGGGATTCTCATCAAACCTTCTCTTATTAGTATAAGTTTTAAACTCATTCATTTTGATGATTTTACATTTTGATCTCATGACATCTTTAATAAATGAATCCTAGTTTTTCTTTCAATTGTATATAATCTAATAAGATTATACAATTTGAGATCAACTGTCTAATGATTTTATATTGTCTTCTTAAAAATATAACTAAGAGGTGGTATTGTATACAATCTACTATTTTTTGTTCGATTGTGATGATTTAAGGGGTGGTACTATTAGTTTTGCATATATCCCCACAGTTTTTATGTATTTGTAGGAATGCACTTCACATTTTCAAAGGTTATATGACATATTACTAATGGTTTTATGTGATAACAAATATTTATCATATTTTTAAGATAATTCGGAATCATATAACTTTGCATTCATCATTTATTTAAGAGTTTAGAATATATTTTTATCCCAAAACTGCATTTGATTCAAATGATTAAGAAGCAAAGTTTTCTAAAACATTTATTGATGTTCATTATAATTGTCTCATTTATCACATATTAACTACTTCATAATGTTTTCAAGTTGGCTTTTATTTTCCAACTTATTTAATTTAAATTTTTTAAAGCTATATTCTTGCGCTTTAACAAGTATACACATCTACTAAAATATATTTTAATGATGGTAACATACCGCCATAATTCTAACCATGTTGACTTTTTAAAACTACACTAATCATATATTTTAGACTCATATAAATCTCAGATTACTCAATATGAGTCAATTTTGCTAAACATGCATCAACTTTTTGACATATCACATTTGTAATATTTTCCATTGAATGTCTTTTAAATACTTTGTTTTTTAATCAAATGGCATATTTGAATATATCATTGATGTTTATCATAATTTCCTCATTTATCACATATAACTATTTTTATAATTCCTTTAAATTAGTTTTTTCCAACTTATTTAATTTAAAATTTTCAAAGCTATATTCTTGCGTTTTAATAAATAAACACATCTACTAAAATATATCTTGATGGTAGTAAGATTGACTTTTACCACATTGATTTTTAAACCTCTACTACACATATACTAGATTCACTTTTACACATCTACAAAATCGACTTTTACGAGATTGAATTTTAAACCTCTACTACACATCTATCAAATTGATTTTTACACATCTACACATCTACTACACATCTACCATATTGACTTTTACGAGACTGACTTTTAAACCTCTACTACACATCTATCAAATTCATTTTTACACATCTACACATCTGCACATCTACTACACATCTACTAGATTGACTTTTAAACTACACTAATCGTGTATTTTTTACTCATATAGGTATGAGATTACTCAATATGAATCATTTTGCTAAACATGCATCAGCCGTATATTTTCCATTAAATATCTTTTAAATATTTTGTTTTTTCAATCAAGTAATTTATTTTAAAACTATCTTTAAACATTATTTGCATAGTCATGTTATTGTTAACATTTATATTATACTTATCAAATTATAAAATCAAAGTTATTTAAAATATTATCAAATTAATACCATGATAAAAAAAATAAAGAGAATTCGTAAACATATGAAGTTTGATTGATAATTTAATATATTTTTATATTAATGGCTCATATGGTGGACATGTTAGGATTAAAGTAATTAAGATTATGGCTTTTTGCAGGTTGATCCATCAAAACACATGTAAATTATTGTAACAGGTGATAGTCAAATTAAATGAATGGGTTAGTGGTACTAATAAATATATAAAAAAATTTTATTTAAATTTAGAAAATCACCTAAGAATTACCATTTACACTAATACTTAAATCAAACCATTTTCATGAGTGTTTGGCTTAATTGTTTTTATTCAATTCAAATTTCATAAATATATAATTTATTTCTTCATGCGGCGCACATGCCAAAATCTATTGTATTGTGAGAATATATATCACACCTTCCACAATATTCTCTTTTAAACTTATAAATCAATCGCTCGAAAATGATTTCAATTGGAAATATTTTGTTACTAAATATAAATTAAATTTATATATATATATATGTGTATATAACATAAAAAGATTGAGATGTTCTCCACAAATCCATAGATGTGGCAGTACGAGATAGGGTTTGATTCAGTCATCTTCTTCCATATCTTTGAATTGATGTTTCTACAGTGATGTTGAATTAGGATTTTGAACAAGAAATGAATAAAAGATGGAGATAGGAGATTCTTGCTTTATTAGGCTAAAGTTTGATGATTACAAATGAATCAAGTCGTCAAATAAATGATTTGATTAAGCCAACAATACAATAAGATCAATGGTGAGATAAATTCAATGAATGCAATCTTTATTTATATCTTTCAATAAAATGGCCAAATTTTTTTTGAAGATTTTTTTTTACTAGAAATGTTCATTTTTCTTCGTAAATTGATATCTACTTCATGTTCATTTGTCTGACACCGGTGATTATGGTTGCGGTTGATCGCAGATTTTTAGCCGCATAGCTATTTTAATCAGCGTCAAAAAAATTGTAACCCAAGACAAAACGTCTGCGCACTGTGATTGACCGTAAATAGCTAAATCGGATAAACGAATAATAATCTGCCGCAACCACATAAAGTTGTGGCTGACAAACGAATATGCTCTTATTAATAAGATAGGTGTTATTAACATCTACATTATACTTAAAGGGATAATATTATATTCTATGGTTTAGTCATTAGTTTTACAAATATTGAATTTCACAAATTACTTAGTTTGTAGTTTATAAATTTTTAGTAAATATTAAATCATTATCAGATTAACAGAAATCTGAAATTTAAATATTAGATTTTATAATATTAATATCTATTTTAATTTTTTTATATATTTGATATTTGTTTTTAAATTAATTATTTACAATAGCATTTGAAATAATATTTTACAAATTAAGTATTATATTTTGAAATGTATTTGCTAAATAATAATGTAAAGATAATTGCAAAAAAAAGACAATGTGAAACCACACTCGACGTTTATATTCATAATTCCATCGTCTCTATAAAAGAAGCTATGAACTCAAAAGGTAATCAATCATTCTCATAGCAATTCCTTTGAGAAACAAAACACAGGAGAAAAAATGGCAGAAGAGGAAGTTGAGGTAGAAGTGGAGATCAAATCTCTAGCTAATACTTTCCACATGTTTACCGGAAGATCACGAGATTTGTCCAAAGCCACTCAATACATTCAAAGTTGTGATTTACTCGAAGGGGAGCAAGGCAAAGTTGGAAGCATAGTCTTGTGGAACCTTGTTTTTGGTAATGATCACAACTATTTCAATCCAAAGATCTTGAATAATTAGTTTTGTTTGTTCGTTCGCTCTTAGAGGTTGCGTTGGGGACTATGTTAATATTACGGTTGCGACTGTCGCATATATTGTTAATTTTTCTGTCGTTGGTAGTTGTAGTTACAGTTGATCGTAATTTTTTAGTCGCACCGATGTTTTATAATCAACGGTCAAAAAAATTACGATGCAGAACGTAGAATCTGACAGTTACAATTGACTACGGGTAATAGCAACAGGTAAACGAACAACAATCTAGTGTAGTCGTAGCTACAGCGGCGACAAACGAAAATGATTATTGTTTTGGATATTTCTTTTTTCGTTTATTGATTATAATAGTGAGAATTAATAAGAAGATTTGAAATGTACAATTTTAAAAAACAATTGTAAACGTGTAATACTGCAGATGGAGAAACAAGAATCTCTAAGGATAGGATCGAGACGATGGATTACGAGAAAAATGTGATACAATGGAGAGTTTTAGATGGACCTCTAAAGAAAGAGTACAAGAGCATCTTGAAAACAATGAAGGTGAGCCCTAAGCAAAGTGGGCATGGAAATGTGGTGAAGTGGAACTTGAAGTACGAGAGGATTCATGACAAAGTTGCTCACCCTGAAAAGATACTTCAATTCTTGGTTGAAGTAACTAAAGATATAGACCGATACCTAATGATTAAGGAGTAGAGGGTTCTTTGTGTTTTGTGTGTCTCTTTCAAACTGTTTCCGAAACCCCAAAAGAGAAAATAAAGAAATTATAACTAATTTCGTAGTGATTTCATTGAAGACACCGAAACACAAACAACATATTCAGTGAAGAGAAAGGTTTACTCTTTTAGAGAGACGGAGAAAAAAGGGAGATGTTTTTATGTCTTTGATATAAAACATGGTTGATAATTATAAAACATTTTATTAGCTAGAAGTCCATCTAATATGGTATCCAACTTTAAATACGAATCAAATCGAAATCGATTTATACTAAAAGATTAAAATTAGGTTGACCGATATAAATCCACTACAAGAAATAGTTGAAATTTGGCACTGCGGCGACGGAACCAAATTAGAGAATTGAACGTAGCGGCGAAAAAAAAATTAAGGGGCAACATATTTCGTGTTACCTTCCGTTGAAACAGCTAACACGAAATTAATTGATGATCTGCAACATTTTGTTAATTAGTTTGTATTTTTTATTTTTATTTGTAAAATATTTAATTTAATATAAATTAAATTTCAATATTAAGTCAAATTTTTATTATTGCATTTATAATTTTAGAGTAATTTTAATTTTATAAATTTTTATTGTATTTTATATATTTTAAAATAATTTATTTTTCTAATTTTTATTTAGAAATTCGTCGCTAATTCGATGGTATATAGCGTCGAATTAGTGTCAAACATTGACGCTAACTGTATATAACAACGGTTTAATAACGAATCATGCATTTGCTAAATAATGACCGAAATAAATCATATGATAGGATATTGTCGATATTTAATATTTACATGTACTATTATCTCGAGAAATCACATAAAAATATCCAACATCAAAAATTTAGATAAGATTTGATTAATATATATATTAATTACCAATTGATACCAAAATGAAAATCTATAATCTAACACATTACCAAAAATGTAATAAAAATACAAAACATATTCAAATTGATTATGATTTTGTTATTGACCAGATTACATTGAGTTTAATCAACAAGTTAGATGTAAGGGGCGGATGTAGATACATTTTTAATATGGATATATTTAAAAAAAAATTAAATTTAAATTATTAAAATAATATTTCTTAAAAATAATTAAAAAAATTATTTGTGAAAAACATGCCACCCTATAAGAAGATGTAGATCCGCCCCTTAAAGAATTGAAGTTATGTTGGCTTATATACTTATTAAACATTTATTTCCTTCTCAGTTCAATGTTCTTATAAGATAGGTGTTATTAGCCTATGTTAGAGACCGGATCCAACAAAGAATCAACGGATGGTGTGCAAAATTATTGTCTAGAGAAGGCAAAGAAGTAATGATAAAATCAGTGGTTATGGCCATTCCGACATATGTCATGTCGTGTTTCCTTTTCTCAAAATCTTTGTGCAATAAGCTTATTAGTGCAATCAGTAACTTTTCATGGTCATCAGAGAAATCTTCCTTTGGGATCTATTAGTTATCCTGGAAAAGGCTTTGCTTACCGAAATCAAAAGGAGGAATTAGCTTCAAATCCTACATTGATTTTAACAAAACTCTTCTTGCAAAACAGTTATGTAGATTAGAGAGATATCCTTTTTCTTTGGTCGCCCAAATCCTAAAGGGACGTTATTTTCAAGATTCCCATGTGCTTAATGCAAAAAATTTTATCGTGTATCCTATAGATGGAGGAGCATGTGGTCAGCAAAATATCTTGTAGACAAAGGTCGGAAACTTATTGGTACGGGTCTCCATGACGAGATATGGGATGAACCATGGATTCCAGATTTGTACTCAAAACCTCCAAAAGGATTAACTAATCATAAACCTCTGAACCTATCTTTAACTGACCTCACCCTCCTAGATCGTCGTGGCTGGAATGTCCCAGAGCTAAAAAGATGGTTCTCGCCCGAAGATTCAAGGCTGATAACCACACTAAAACCAAACACGAGGAGGGACAGAAGCAATTATTGTTGGAATTTCATTATGGTTGGAACCTATACGGTTAAATCTGGGTATGCGATTTTTCAGAGTCTAGAGAACCCTAAAATGGATCTTGTACTACAACGACCATCCCTCAATCCCGTTAGATAGGTTGTGTGGAAGCTCAAAATACCAAAGAAAATCCAACACTTTCTTTGAAAATCCCTGTTTGGGGCCATGGACGTCTTCATCATCGTCATATTCAGAATGACGCTTCATGCGAAGTTTGTGGAGGGATGAGGAAAGTATCAATCATGTCATAGTCACGTGCCCTCATGCTCATCAGACATGGGCATTATCAAACATTCCGTCCGGAGTCTCAATTTTCCCCACAGAAAATCTTTATAGAAATTTTGATTATTTATTTTGGCATATCCCGAAAAAACTTCATCAGGATACGGATTTTTCAGGTTTACCATGGATTTTATGATTTATTTGAAAAAATCGAAATGATAAGGTCCACAAGGCAATAGTACGACTCGGCCCAACCATTTTGGAGAAAGCTCGGAAAGAAAGTGAAGTTTGGTTTTCATCCATATTGTAGGTAGGACCTGATCAAGATCCCAAGCAAGAATCGGTCTCCCGTATCCACAACCCTCCTTATCATTCATCCTTTGTGTGCTTTGTTGATGGTTCGTAGAAATTGGAGGAAAAGACTGCTGAGTTGGGATTGATCCTTAAACTACAAGAAGGAACGAGTGACCTTATGAGCATGCAAGGGACTTATAGAGGAATATCTCCACTGTATATGAAGTTGGTAAGCCTTATATGGGCTATGCCAAGTTTAATTGACAAACATCGATATTGCTCCCATTTTATCACAGATTCGACTGACCTCGTACGTCCGACCAGTGATCCAGAATAGTGGCCAACTTTCAACGCAGAGAAACATAGAGAAGAAGTTTTGATAATTGTTATTGAACCGATCTTAATGTGATTATAACATTAATTGCATCATTAGTTGTTCGCAATAAATTAAGAAATTGAAGAATTGATTTGATTTTTTTTTGTTGAAAAGCCGATTGGTTGTAGAGGCCATTATAGCCAAGCACAAGTTTGGTGGGTTTGTGTGGTTGAATACGGTTGTGCTTATTTACACCATAATAATACATAGTTAAGACTTGTAATCCAGTTGTCCTTTCAAATATACGATAAGATATGAATTCAAACTTACAAATATCTTATTTTAATTTCTATTTTTATTCAATTAAACTTTTATTTTAGCATACGAGTAAACTATGCTATTTGCGTTCAAAAAGATAAATTCATTGTTTTCATTTAAATTCTAGTTAATTTATGTAAATGTTACTAGAAAATAGGTCTGTATCAATTGTCAAAATATGTTTTAAACATTATATTTAATAATAATTAAAATGAAAATATTTGTACTCATTAAACACGAGGTCACGCAATACAAGTAGCTTTCACACACATACATATTTATGGAAAATAATAATTTCAAATCAAAGAGTAGGTATCACATAATTTGTTATAGCAAAATAATGTTTGGTCCAAACTAATATATACAAAAGTCCACGTGGTATAAGCACCTTTCACCTAATCAGTACTGTCACTTAAATTTTTGTTAATATTTTATTGTTATTTTTTTATATTTATTTTAATTTAGTTAGCCCATTCATATGTATTATTCAAACAATTAATCTATGAGAAAGTACAAATACGACAATTGACTAAAATATTATTCTTTTAAATTTTTATTTCAAATATATTAATAATCATTTAAATTTCTAAAATACTACAAATTTAATATTAAAATAATTAAAAAAATTTCTAGTAAGAAAAATTTTAAATCCTAAATTGAAAAAGATAAACTCAAACATTATATTTTAATTTTATATATAGTTTATTTGAGGTAAATAATTATTTTTGTATAATAATTTGTGTTATTTTAGAAATTTTATTTTTAATCTGTTAAATTTAGAATATAAATTTAAAAATATCCTATTTTACGATATTACTCTACAAAATATTTCATGCGAGGAAAAATTATAAGCCCATTAGAAAAGTAAATAATCCGCTTCAATAATGTCCACTTTAATTATGTATTTAAAAAATTTCTATGAAACATGTTACTTTTCTTGTAAACATTTTTACTTCAATTATACAACATATTTCTTTTTTATTTATATTAAAATTTTAACAAATTACATGATTAATTAATAAAATTATATAAATTTATTTTCTTAATAAAAAATACAATCAAAGTTCTGTCAAAAAAATAAATCCATTAGAATTCCATCAGTTTTTATTTCTGTCAAAATTTCATCGGAGTAGTCAATGAAAAATATACCGGAAAATTTGTGTGAAATATTCTAATCGATTTCTAAGAATATCCAATCTTATTTCCTATGTTTATTTTTACCAGATTATTTTTTGGATTTCCAACAATTTGTAGTCATAAAAATCTTATTCAAAATGCATCAGTATATCACAATTAAAATTACGTTAAAATTTTTGAATGAAATAAATTCTACGAAATATATTCACCTAAAATTTATTGGAAGATGTCTTTGTATTGGTTTTACTTTATACTCTAGTTCACATCTTTTTGGTTATATAATAAACCAGCTCTACTTTAGAATCCAAAAGACAAAATTATGTGGTTTGATAACAAATATAGATCTACTCGTATATCATTTTGTGTACAATCTAATTATGCTCATTTTCAAACCAATATATCAACATTTGATTCTTTCTAGCATTCATATAAATTAATCACTACACCATAATATGTGTATATCTGATGTAATAATGTTGCAAAACCCGTAAGTGTTTTGGTATATGCTATTTATTTTTATCCAATATATATGTGCTAGATTATAATTTGGTACATTTTATAATTCATTAAAACTATATTTTAATAGAAAAATTAAACTGTAAATTGGAAAAATGAACTCAAATATAATAATTTAAGTTTATGTATAATTTATTTAGAATAAATAAATATTTCCACATAAGTATTTGTGCTATTTTTTGGAGTTTAATTTTAGGATAATAGATTTGGAATAAAAACTTTAAAATATACTATTTTAGTATATTACTCTTAAAAATAATATTATTAAACTTTTTATATAAAATATCGTTTATTCAAATAAAATATGTTAATTTTAATTATAAATTAATTTTCAATAAATAAAAACCGAAGCGATAAACCAAAATAAGTGAACCGATCTTCATGATTATCGATTCAGTATGGTTCGACATATGTGATATTGAGTTTTATAAAAAATTTAAATACCGAATTATGTATAATTTTGTTTTGTCAAAAAAATAAATAAATTAGTGATAAAATTAAAAACTGAAACAATAGAACCAAATAAATGAACCAATCGACATGATCAAAATATAGATTGGAAGGTTTGGTTCAGCATATGGTTCTTATGTTTTCTAATACATTAAAATTTTTGAATAAAATTTTTTTCCTACAAATCTCAGATAAATTTGTCTCTCTAGTACATTTTTATAATTGTTTCATAGATGTATTTTTAAAATTTTATAGTTTGGGTTGGTTTTTATTTATTTAAATTTTTTCAAATAATTAGTTTAATATAACAAATTACATTGAATACATGACAATTGACAAAAATATCACTATTGAATTATTCTAATGATATAAATTTTTAATTTAGGAAAATATTTAAAGATAAAATATAATATACTAAAATTATAATCAAAATATAAATAAAAAATAGTTAAAAATATAAATGATCTTACAGATTTAGTTAAACATTAAATTATATAAGAAATAATTAAAGAGGTAAAACTAACAATACGTCAGCGTTTTTAGAAGAGTCATTCCTTTGAAAGAAAAGTTTATATTTTATCTTACCTAAATTATCATAGCATCCCTTCAAAAAGACCCAAACCAATCACGTTAGTGTTTTGAAAAAGTATAATAAAATATTATTATACATATAACAACTCAATTATAATAATTAATCAAAATTTGAAAATGTTGTATTCACATAAAATTATGTAACTATATTATATTATGTTATATATCAAAAAAACCTGAAACTAAATCGTAACTGATCTAAAATACGGATTTAATCCTACTAGTAACAGAAAAATACGGATTGTCTCCATGAACAAGGAAACATTACGGGCATAGCCAAAGCATCTGTTCCTATTTCATCAAACATTACAATATTTCAAGTGACTATGACATATGTGATGAATATTTGCTGCGCCTCTGCAAATCTCTCAAACAATAAATAAAATTAGGTTAGGGAGGAATAAGTGAACTAATAGTTGTACAATCCAATGTTAAATTTTCATATCAAAATATTGGATTATTAGGTCGATCTGTTGTGGTCTGGTGAAAAACATAATAAAAAAATTAAATAAAATAATGTTAAAAGGAGAGTTATAGGTAGACAAAATTTCACCAAATTCCTAATATATTAATTAAAAAATATTTTTAGAAATTTTTATCCCAACATGTTATTTACAACATACCATGATAATGTGTCATCAATAGAATGAGTTTCAAATAAACATATAAATAGATTTAAATTATTTGAATAATTACAATATATGTCATTAATATTAATTTGGTTAGATAATATGTTTTATTAAACTAACCAAAATATCTATTTATTTTTTTAAAAAAAATATATTTTTATTTCTTTAACTTACACATACTAAAATAATAAATTATTAATATTTAATTTCAAAATATTAGCATATTTTATAAATTTGATATTTTAAAATAAGAATATTTTTTATTTAAATAACAAAAAATTATCATTTCTAATATTTTATGAGTTTATCATAATTTTCTTATTTATCACATATAACTATTTTTATATTTTTTAAAAATAGTTTTTTTCTAACTTATTTAAAATTTTTAAAGCTATATTCTTGCGTTTTAATAAATAAACACATCTACTAAAATATATTTTGCTGGTGGTAAGATTGACTTTTACCATATTGATTTTTAAACCTCTACTACACATCTACCAGACTGACTTTTACACATCTACATATCTACTACACATCTACCAGATTGGCTTTTGCGAGATTAAATTTTAAACCTCTACTACACATCTATCAAATTGATTTTTACACATTTACATATCTACACATCTACACATCTACACATCTATATATCTACACATCTACACATCAAATTGATTTTTACACATCTACACATCTACTACACATCTACTAGATTGACTTTTACGACATTGAATTTTAAAACTGAACTACACATCTATCAAATTGATTTTTACACATCTACACATCTACAAATCTACACATGTACTAAACATCTACCATATTGACAAACTACACTAATCGTGTATTTTTACTCATATAGCTATGAGATTACTCAGTATTAATCATTTTGCTAAACATGCACCAACCGTATATTTTCCATTAAATATCTTTTAAATATTTTGTTTTTTCAATCAAGTAATTTATTTTAAAAGTATCTTTAAACATTATTTGCATAGTCATGTTATTGTTAACATTTACATTATACTTATCAAATTATAAAATTAAAGTTATTTAAAATATTATCAAATTAATACCATGATAAAAAAAATAAAGAGAATTGTAAACATATGAAGTTTGATTGATAATTTAATATATTTTTATATTAATGGGTCATATGGTGGATATGTTAGGATTAAAGTAATTAAGAGTATGGCTTTTTGCAGGTTGATCCATCAAAACATGTAAATTATTTTAACCCATGTTAGTCGGATTAAATAAATGGGTTAGTGTATTCATAAATATATAATTATTTTTATTTAAATTTAAAAAATCACCTAAGAATTACCATTTACACTAATAGTTAAATCAAACCATTTTCATGAGTGTTATGCTTAATTGTTTTTATTCAATTCAAATTTCATAAATATATAATTTATTTTTTCATGCGGCGCACATGCCAAAATTGTGAGAATATATACCACAACTTCCACAATATTCTATTTTAAACTTATAAATCAACCGCTCGAAAATGATTTCAATTAGAAATATTTTGTTACTAAATATAAATTAAATTTGAATATATATGTATAACATAAAAAGATTGAGATGTTCTCCACAAATCCGTAGATGTGGTAGTACGAGATAGGGTTTGATTCAGTCATCTTCTTCCATATCTTTGAATTGATGTTTCTATTCTATCAGTGATGTTGAATTAAGATTTTGAACAAGAAATGAATAAAAGATGGAGATAGGAGATTCTTGCTTTATTAGGCTAAAGTTTGATGATTACAAATGAATCAAGTCGTCAAATAAATGATTTGATTAAGCCAACAATACAATAACATCAATGGTGAGATAAATTCAATGAATGCAATTTTTATTTACATCTTTCAATAAAATGGCCAATTGAAGATTTATTTATAAATATTTAATATATATTTATTAATAAAAATATTATATAATTTACGAATATTTTTTGCCATTCATACCGTGGATATAAATCTAATATATATATATACACGTAATCCTCTCCTATGCTGCCGCTTCAGCAACAATAAAAAATTGAAAAAATTTCACAAAAGCATATCGAACTGTAGTGTTGATGGCAAAAATACATTTCTAACGTAATTACATGCATACACAAATTATAGTCTAGTATTAAAGACTGATAGAATCTAGAACGAAACTCCAAGTTTATCAAAGACTTACATGATATATTATATGATATGATAGTAACGTATTTCTCCAAAAAATTTAGTTAAGACGACAGCTTTAGGTGGACAAATTTTGACAAAGTTAAAAGAATATATTAAAATAATATTTAAAATTTTAAAATAACATAAATTTTTATATAAATTTAAAACATTGTGTTTGAGTTTTTATTTTTCAAATTTAAAATTTTCAGTAATATAAAAAAATTAAGTCATTTTAATTATTAATTAAAATTTCGATTAATGATGTTAAATTTAAAACAAAAATTTGAAATAATGCTATTTCAAATAATTTAGCAAAAAATATTAGAATGGAATGTGTTTCTCATTTTAACTGATTATGTTATGAATAAGTATTACATTGATATTTAAATGCATTTTAATTAGATATTTAATTACTTACGTTAGTGTTTTTGAAATTATAAAAAAGTTTTGATTAATTTGGTATTTAATTGATTTCACAATATGTATAACACATCTATCTCCCAATAATCAATATATATATATATACATATATATATATATTAATCTAAATATGCACTAGAACAAATATTTAATTTCACAAATTATATCACATGCTTACTAGACCACAAAAATATTATATTTGAAAACAAAATTAGAATCTTATCATGTGTGTGACTAGTATATATATATATTATATATATATATATATAGAGAGAGAGAGAGAGAGAGAGAGAAAGAAAGAGACCATTGTGATTTTCATGTCTCAGCTAGAACTTGTAAAATCGCATCTTCTATAATTGAATAATAATTTCCCAAAAAAAAAAGAATGTGAAACCATCTTGGTGTTTAGTTTAAAAAAGAATTGAATAATAATTGCAAAAAAAAAGACATATGATGAAACCACACTCCACGTTTATATTCATAATTCCATCGTCTCTATAAAAGAAGCTATGAACTCAAAAGGTAATCAATCATTCTCATAGCAATTCCTTTGAGAAACAAAACACAGGAGAAAACATGGCAGAAGAGGAAGTTGAGGTAGAAGTGGAGATCAAATCTCTAGCTAATACTTTCCACATGTTTACCGGAAGATCACGAGATTTGTCCAAAGCCACTCAATACATTAAAAGTTGTGATTTACTCGAAGGGGAGCAAGGCAAAGTTCGAAGCATAGTTTTATGGAACCTTGTTTTTGTTAATGATCACAACTATTACAATCCAAAGATCTTGAATAACTAGTTTTGTTCGTTCGTTCGTTGTTAACGGTTGCGTTGGGTACTACGTTAATATTACGGTTGCGACTGCCGCATATATTGTTAATTTTTCTATCGTCGGTGGTTGTAGTTACAGTTGATCGTAATTTTTTAGTCGCGACGATGTTTTATAATCAATGGTCAAAACAATTACGATGTAGAACGTAGAATCTGACTGTTACAATTGACTACGGGTAATAACGACAGATAAACGAACAACAATCTAGTGTAGTGAAAATTTCTTTCTTTCTTTCTTTCTTTTATTGATTATAATAGTGAAAATTAATAAGAAGATTTGAAATGTAAAATTTTAAAAAACAATTGTAAACGTATAATACTGCAGATGGAGAAACAAGAATCTCTAAGGATAGGACCGAGACGATGGATTGCGAGAAGAATGTGATACAATGGAGAGTTTTAGATGGACCTTTAAAGAAAGAGTACAAGAGCATCTTGAAAACAATGAAGGTGAGCCCTAAGCAAAGTGGGCATGGAAATATGGTGAAGTGGAACTTGAAGTAAGAGAGGTTTCATGACAAAGTTGCTCACCCTGAGAAGATACTTCAGTTCTTGGTTGAAGTAACTAAAGATATAGACTTATACCTAATGATTAAGGAGTAGAGGGTTCTTTGTGTTTTGTGTGTCTCTCTCAAACTGTTTCAGAAACCCCATAAGAGAGAATAAAGAAATTATAACTACTTTCGTAGGATTTCACTGAACACATCGAAACACAGACAACATATTCAGTGAAGAGAAAGGTTTACTCTTTTAGAGAGAGGGAGAAAAAAAGGGAGATGTTTATTTATTTCTAACGTATGGTGTATTAAATCTATTTTCTTGCTTTTATGTCTTTGATATAAAACATGGTTGATAATTATAAAACATTCTATTAGCTAGAAGTCCATCTAATATAGAGCCAACATCTCAAATACCCTTATCTTTTAAAAAACAAATACTCATACCCTTCACTAATCTATATACCCTTCTAAATATACAATTCTAAATATACCCTTAATGAATTCCTTTTAAATTATTTTCATATTTATCTCAAATTAAAAAAAAAATTATGAAATAAAATTTTTTACGTTTTCTCTCTCCTCGCAATTTTCTCTCTCCTCTCACACTTTCTCTCTCCTCAAAAACAACCTCCCCCGAACTACAGGAAGAGCACACGACCACCGCCGCCGTTAATTCTTCTCCCCTTCTCCTCCAAAGCCGCTGAATCGATCCTCCAACTCACCATCGACTCCGCCACGATCTTCAGTAAGATTTAACTTCCAAATTAAGGTTTACATTAAGGATTTGTGAAAATAGGTATTATTTGTAAATTTAGGGTAAAACCACTATTTTTATCTACATTGAAGTTATATCTATGTTGTATGGGTCGATCTCGAACGCATTACTATGGGATGTATTGTGGATGCTGAATTGTAGCGAATCGTTTAAAATTAAGAAAGATTTGAGGCCGAAATCATTGTACAGTTCTAGGAGAACTAAGTAGAACTGGGTATTACTATATCTTACGGGATGAAGATAGTAAAACTATTAGAACAAGTAAAACTAGTAACACTGGTATTACTGATGAGGAAAGTAAAACTAGTAATACTAGTATTACTAAAAAGGAAAATAAAACTAGTAACACTGGTATTACTGATGAGGAAAGTAAAACTAGTAAAACTGGTATTACTGATGACAATATTAAACAAGTATTACAAAAAAAGTAAAACTAGTAGAACTAGTATTACTAAAGAGAATCTGTAACCGAAGATATTAACTAAATTTGAGAAGTCATCAATTTTATATGCACATTGAATGTATATCCATACTTTGTAAGTTTAGTAGAACTTTTTATTGGTAGTTAATGGATAGAATCGTAATGAATATTTGGTAGATAAAAATATATTACTGGTAGAACTAGTATTACTAAATGAACTTGCTAACTTTTTTTATATTCTTCTGTAGGAGATAATGAACAAGAACGTAACCATACATTTTGACTACGGGGAATTTGTTTCAAATAATTATGTATGGAATTCGAAAGGTCGTATCTACGCTATAATGTTTAAGAATACAAGTGCAGAGGATATAACGTTGGCGATGTTAGAAGCTAGCATATGCAAGAAGATTGCGACAGATGAAAATAGGACGAAGTTAAAATTGAGTTACATTCCATTGTTAGTGGGAGCTCAGATACCATCAATTATTACCGATGATGAGAATGTGTCTGTTTATCTAGGTACCATGAATAATGAGAAGCGTAGATGTATTTTTTACGTGGAGGTTATCACAACAGATCACTACTTGGAGCAATTTTCAAAAGTGAGCCGAGATAGTTCGTGTGGTGTGAACTATGACGTCTTGCATTCAATAGATGAGGAAATTAATGCAAGTGCCATTGTAGCTTACGTAGGTGGAGCAGAACAACATGATGGCGAAAATGATGAGGATGGTACTAGAGATGGAGAGAATATACGGCATGGTGCATATATGGGTAACGAGTTTGATAGCTCAGCTATGGATGATAACTATGTTGAGATTCCATAGGATAGTCAGTTTATAGATGCATGGGAAGACGGTATGGGTATTGTGATCGGACAAGAGTTTACAACGAAGCATGCATTGCAAGATTTGGTGGACAGAGCCGCATTTCAAAATTTTTTTAGTTTTACGATAAAAAAATCTGACAAAACAAGATTAGTTTTACAATGTTGTCAAGTAAGCTGTAAATGGCGTTTACCATCCGAAGATTGGAAAGTCAGATTATTTCTCGATTAGAACTTACAACAACATGCATACATGATCTCGGGCTAGTTCGAGTACAAGCAACAATAAAAGAAAAGGCACACCAAGATTAGTTGCAGATGTTTTGCATGCAGATTTTCCAGGACAATTGCACACCCCTACTGCTAAAAGTCTTGTATCTCTGGTTCAAGGTAAATTTGGTGTGAAAGTATCATATTCCACAATGTTGAGAGGGATAAAGAAAGCTCTTACTGATGTTCGTGGTACTCCAGCAGAAAGTTATGAGGTTTTGTATAAGTATTTGTACATGTTGGAGAAGGTTAATCATGGTACAGTAACAAGAGTGAAATTGGACGAAGCAACAAAATTTAAATATCTATTTATCGCATTGGGAGCTTGCATCGAAGGGTTTCAATGCATGAGGAAAGTGATAACGGTGGATGCAACTTTTCTTAAGAATGGATATGGTGGTGTCCTAATTTTTGCGACAGCATCCTAATTGTCACCATTATCCCATAGCCTTTGCGGGGGTACTTGATGGCGAGAACTACGCTAGTTGGACTTGGTTTTTTGAAAGCTTGTAAATTGTTGTTCCCGACTCTTCAGATTTGGTATTTATCAGTAACAGAAATGCAAGTCTCATCAAGACAAAAAGTGAAGTTTACCCGAACGCGCATCATGGATATTGCATATGACATTTGTCTCAAAATGTGAAAGAGCATGTTTCTAACGTAAACAAAGACGTAGTTGCTCGGAAATTCATGGAGTGTTGTAAGATATATACAAAGGCTGAGTTCATGCGGGTTTATGGCGAATGTAGGTCTAGATATCCTTCTGCGGCCAAGTATTTGGATGAAACAGCTGATGTTAAACATTGGGCAAGGTGTTATTTCTCAGGCGAAAGGTACGACATATACACAAGTAACTGTGCAGAATCATTGAACAGTGCATTTTCGAACTGTAGGAAGTATCCCTTACTACCCATGATTGATGTGATTATCTCAAAAATCTCTGAATGGTTTAACAAGCATAGGAAAGATGCGGTTTCTGGATCGGACTACCACAAACTAGTGCCTTTTGTGGAGAATTTAGTTCACAATACATGTAAAGAGGCAGCTGTTTTAACTTTGACGGAGCTAAACAGTTTCGAGTTAGAGTACGTTGTGAACGGAAGTGATGGAAAGATGTACTTGGTGAATTTGATAAGGAAAACTTGCAGTTGTGGACGTTTTGATATCGACAAGTACCCTTGTGTACATGCAACAGCCGCTGTCATGGAATACATGAAGCGTGAAGATAGAGCACGAAATATCTTTTTTCATGATTTATGCTCAAAGTATTATTCCGTGGAGTTATGAGCACTAGCATATAGGAGGACAATTTATGTAGTGCCGGATAAATTTGAGTGAAATGTCCCGGATTACATCAAAGAATTACAAATCATGCCTCCGAATTATAACAATAAAAAAGGAAGAAGGAGATTAAAGAGATTTCCATCTACGAGAGAACGCCACAAACAGACTAATAATAGAAGGGTGCCAAGACGGAATTTATCATACTGGTTATTTGGTAACGCTAATAGTGTATGAATAACTTATTTTTCATTATGTTATTTGTAGTAATCCTTATTTGTGAACATTTGTAAAAGACAACTTTCTGTTTTGGAGAACTACGTGACACTAGGTTGTACTACTATCATATCAAAACACTAGGTAACATTGGTATTACTGAACTTATGAAGTAAAACTACGTAACACTCGTATTACTGTTATTGAAAACTTGTAAATAATGAATTGAATTTGATTTGACAAATTTATCACAAAACAAACATAAAAGTTAACATAAACCAATTTTTGTTATATAAGGAACTATAAAATCTCAAAAATATGTATTCAATATAATAATTAAAAAACAAGTCATAATAATGTATTTGAAGAATATATTCCACTAAACACCTTATACTTTTATAACCACTTTCTCATAATCACTCATTTCAAAACGAAAACACACATAACAGAACTTTCAATAAATATTAATATACAAAATGATAACAATCATAATTTAACTGATTATAAACTAATGTAAAACTAAAAAACTTCAATTTTTAGTTGGTAAAACTAATTTAAATCGAAAACACCCTAAAATAACACTATGTACAAAATCCGTATTACTAAAAACTTCTGTAAAACTAGTTGAAATCGGCGGCTCCCAAAAAAGGAAATGGCGGCTACAAAAAAAATGGTTGCCAAAGTAGAAAGTGCCAAAAAAATTACTTTTTAAAATTTTAAAAATTTGGAATATTTGTATGAATTTAATAATTTATAAGAGTTATATAATTTTTTTAAAGAAAAATTAATTTTTAACATTTTTCGAAATTTTTAAAATTTGTAGAAAGTATATTAATCTACAATATTTTAATATTATGAAAAGCAATCAAGCATAATTTTTAAATTTTAAATTTCAAATAAATTTGAAAAACAACAACATTAATTTTACGTAGTTCTACCAAATGATACGAGTTTTACGAAATAACAACAAGAGAGTTACAAACGATGAAACTGATTTTTTTGTTCCGATCTTCTCAATCAACATTCCTTCTCCGCATTGGCCACCTTGTGTATGGAGTCTTCAGAGCATCGGAAGAGTTTCTTTTCCTCTTTCTAGTGAACGTATGTTGTATAGTACGCTCGGTTGGTATCTCCGTCGGTTCTGAAATTTTAGCGCTTTTCCACCTCCAAATAACCTTTTCCAACGCATAAGGCTTCATCTCCGTCCTTTGAACCTTATAATCAAAACAAATAGTTTTACTCAATATCCGTATAAATTATTAATTTTTCCTCGAATCTAACTAATACAAACATATTTACCATTCCCATATCAACGGTTGTATCATCATCCGTTGTTGGACTTCTCTCCACGCCTTTCTCAACGCTTTTCTCCATATTTCCGTCCTTCTCATACCATAATCAAAATAATTAGTGTTACGCAGTATTACTCAGTATTACGCAGTATTACTCAGTATTACACAGTGTTATGCAGTATTACTTAGTACAAACGATGAAACTGATTTTTTTCCGATCTTCTCAATCAGCATTCCTTCTCCGCGTTGGCCACCTTGTGTATGGAGTCTTCACAACACCGGAAGGGTTTCTTTTCCTCTTTCTAGTGAACGTACGTTGTATAGTACGCTTGGTTGCAACCTCGGTTGGAACAATTGTAAAACTAAAAATAATAATTTTTTTATAGGTAAAACTAATTTAAATCGAAAACACCCAAAAATAACAATATGTGCAAAATCCGTATTACTAAAAAATTCTGTAAAACTAGCTGTGATTGGCGGCTCCCCAAAAAGGAAATGGCGGCTCCCAAAAAAGGAAATGGCGGCTACAAAAAAAAGCGGCTGCCAAAAATAGAAAGTGCCCAGAAAAAAAATTATTTTTAAAAATTTACAAATTTTATATATTTAGTATAAATTCTATAATTTGTAATATTTGTATAATTTTTTAAGATAAAAATTTATTTTTTAAATTTTACAAATTTTTATAATTTTTTGAAATTAGATTAATGTACAATATTTTAATATTATTAAAAGCAATCAAGCATAATTGTTAAATTTTTCATTTCAAATTAATTTTAAAATAACAACATTAGTTTTACGTAGTTTTACCAAATATTACGAGTTTTACCAAATATTCCGATAAAAAACAATTAGATAACAACAAACGATAAAACGATTTTTTTCGTTACAACAATTAGACTTTTCTCCATGCTTTTTTTCCATATCAGTTATTCAGTATTATAAAGTATTAGTATTTAAAGCAAACATATTTACCATTTCCGCATCAATGGTACTATCTTCGGTGAAACCACCTCTCCACTCTTTTTCCTCTGCTCGTAGGAAATATTTCAAATTGTCCAACATCTCCAGCGATTTAGTGATATAACACCTCGTGGTGATTTTGATTTTTTTTGTGTATTCGGATGGCTGAAATATATTTGTATCGGCTGTAAAACCTATGTTTCCTCACCAGAATCCTGCAAAACATACAATTTAAATTCATAAGTTTTGCTACATAGTTTTAACTAGTTTTACTTAGTGTTACTAACCCAAAAAACATATCTTTACTATACAATTTTACCGAGTTGTACAAATATTACTACTTTTATTTAGTTTTACAAAACTAGAAAACATGAATTTTACTACATAGTTTTACGAAGTCATACTAGTACTACTATTTTTGTTCACTGTTACTACTTTTGTTCAGTGTTACTAACCATCAATTATCAATTTTATTATATAATTTTACCGAATGATTCTAGTGTTACTAGTTCTGTTTAGTTTTATTAATTTTGATTAATGTTACTAGTTTCACTTAGTGTTACTAATTATTTATCAAAACTAATGAACAATAGTTTTTAAAATTTTCAACTTCAAATTAGTATCAAAAATAATAATGTTAGTTTTACGTAGTTTTACCAAATATTACGAGTTTTTCAAAATTAGATAAACAACAAATTTAGATAAAACGAGTAAACGATCTCAATCACTATTCTTTCTTTACGTTGGCCACCTTGTGTATGGAGTTTTCACAAATCCGGAAAGATTTTTTTTCCTCTTTCTACTGAAGGTTCGCTGTAAAAGACGAGTTTCACGCTCGGTTAGAAGCTCGGTTGGAATCTCGGTTAGATGCTCGGTTGGGACTTCGGTCGATTCTGAACTTTTATCGCATTCCTCCTCCAAATCACCTATTCCCTCCCCAACGTCTTACATTTCATCTCTGTCATTCGAACCCTATAATCGAAATAAGCTTACAATTAGTGTTACTCAGTATTATAAAGTATTATTTTCTCCTCGCATCTAATTAAGAGAAACACATTTACCATTTCCACATCAACGGTTGTATTTTCATCCATTAGTGGATTTTTCTCCATGGTTTTAGCACTTTTCTCCAAATAATCTAATCCATGATTGTCCTTCGAACCCTATAATCGAAAGAAATTTATAATTAGTGTTACTTAATATTACTGAGTATTACATTTGTCTCACATCTAAATAAGAGAAATTGTGTTACTATTTATGTATCATGAGCTATATCTTCTTTTTGCCTTGGACTTTTCTGTAAATCCTACAATCCAAATGCAGTTATAGTAAGTGACTTTTCATCACGGGGTGGAACCAAAATATTCTAAATTTCCTAAAAAATAAATGTGTAATTCAGTTTAACATATTACAACTATAAAATAGTAACATTACGGATAACTAACTTTAGTATTACCGAGTGTTTCCTTTATTTCATCAAAAGTGAAGTCTTTAATAGCATCTCGTGGGGATCTTAATTTTTTTGGTGTACTTTGACGGTTGAAAGTACATCTGCATCGTATGTAAAAGCTTACTTTCCTCATCAAAATCTTTCAAAACATAAATACTTTTCTTAAGTGTTATAATTTAAATTCATAAGTTTTGTGAAATAGTTTTACCTAGTTTTACTTAGTGTTACTAATCCTAAATTTTTTTAAAAGCAAATTTCGATTTTTAAAAAATAATTTTTTGCAAATTTTAGGTTTTTTGTCATTTACCTATTTTTCTTATCTAAAAATAAATACTCAATAATTAGGGGGACATTTGAGGATTTATTTCAATTTTTAGGGGCAGTGGAACCTTTGATTCTCTAATATAATATGGTATCAAACTTTAAATACGAATCAAATAGAAATCGATTTATACTAAAAGATTGAAATTAGGTTGACCAATATAAATCTACTATAATAAATAGGTGAAATTGGGTGTTGCGGCGATTAGAGAATTTAACATATCGGCAAAAAAATCAAGAAGCAACATATTTTGTACTATCTTCCATTGAAACAGCTAACACAAAATTAATTGATGAGCTGTAAAATAATTAGTTTGTATTTTTTTTTTTATTTGTAAGATATTTAATTTAGTATTTAAAACCAAAATATCAAGAATTTCTTGTAAACGCATTTATTTGGAACAATTTTTCTTTAAAATGTATAAAAGATAATTTTGTATCCATCGTGTCATATAACTACTTATGTGTTTTCTTGTATTGTATCCGAAATCCAGAATTGGTGGATTCTAGCTTTTCATTGGGCTCCCAAACTTGATATTCTTAGATAATTTTACTCCAAAAAATCTTAGATAATTGTTATCCAATCGAGATTAATAAGTGTAAAATGTTTTTTAATTATTTTAAATGTGGTTGGGACATTAACTGCATCATTAGTAGTCCGAAATCAAGAGATTGAAGAATTGATTTGATTTTTTTGTTGACTAAAATGCAAACTCAAAATTCAAAATCAAATTATAGAATATTTCAAATGACATTATAAATAAAAGATTAAAAGAACAAATAATAAACATAAAAAACATAGTCAAAAATATTATGAAATATAATATTTACAACTTACTTTTTACAGAATTCATTTGAATGATCTTTGAACCAAAACAAAAAAGATATGGATTTTTTGTACGAATGGAAAAAAACATATGTGTATTTGTTAGTGAGTAAAACTTTTGGTGAAAAAACTATCTTACAAATTTATTCTTTCAATTTTATCATATAAAATATTCACGTAAGTTTTATATTAATGTAGTATATTTCTTAAGACTATGTAATATTCATATGATTAATAGTAGCTAAGAAGTTAAAGAGATCAAAAGCACAAAAATACATCAATTTGAAAGAAAACAATAAAACGAATCGAACATATTATTATATTATGAAAAATACATGGCTACAATACCGTATTAGACATAGAATATGAATAAAATCGAAACGATAACAGTTTTGGCTGTGTTTCAAGAACATGCTATCATACAACTACTTATGTGTTTTCTTTGATAATTGTTATTGAACCGATCTTAATGTGATTATAATATTAATTGCATCATTAATTGTCTGCAATAAATTAAGAAATTGAAGAATTGATTTGATTTTTTTTGTTGAAAAGCCGATTGGTTGTAGAGGCCATTATAGCCAAGCACAAATTTGGTGGGTTTGTGTGGTTGAATACGGTTGTGCTTATTTACACCATAATAATGCATACTTAAAACTTGTAGTCCAATTGTCCTTTCAAATATACGATAAGATATGAATTCAAACTTACAAATATCTTATTTTAGTTTCTATTTTTATTTAATTAAACTTTTATTTTAGCATGCGAGTAAACTATGCTATTTGTTGAAAAGATAAATTCATTGTTTTCATTTAAATTCTAGTTATTTCTCCAAAAGAATTTATGTAAATGTTACTAGAAAATAGGTCTGTATCAATTGGCAAAATATGTTTTAAACATTATATTTAATAATAATAATTAAAATGAAAATATTTGTATTCATTAAACACGAGTTCACGCAATTCAAGTAGCTTTCACACACATACATATTTATGGAAAATAATAATTTCAAATCAAAGAGTAGGTATCACATAAATTGTTATAGCAAAATAATGTTTGGTCCAAACTAATATATACAAGAGTTCACGTGCTATAAGTTGTTGGAACTCGGTTTTACGAAAATGGGTGTCGATCACTTTCCGGTGAGTTTTCTAAAGAAAACATTAAAATCAAAGTTCGTTTGAATGAGAAATGAATATTTAAAGTGGGTTGCTTAATAAATATAAAATGAACAAATGTAATTTGTTCCACATTAGAACTTAGAAGTGAAATATCTCTTGTATATCAAGCGGAAAATCAATAATAAAGCTCAAAACTTTGAATACACTTTGGTGTATTAGTGGAATGAAATAACCAAACTCGATTTTCGAATTTTTGGAATTTAGCAAATGAACCAATGGTCGGTATAATTTTTATTGTATTTTGGTTGAAATCTCATTTGTTATTTGTTGACTAAATAAAATTCAACTTCTATTTTATTGAGTTAAGTTACAACTTACAACCAAATTAATTTGGTTTTTTGTTTTGTAAAATAAAAATCATAATGATTTTTAGTAGAAAATCAATTCTTATTAAAAATTGAGTAATATTTTTATAATATCATGTGGTGAGCATGGAAAATGAGGATGAAAAAGAAAGAAAAAGAAATCTTTGCCTTTCTCATTTTAAAAGTGTAAAAAATACACATAAAAGTCACTCAAATATTGAGTTTGAGAGTACAATATAGAAAAATATTCGTTGGATTCTGTTTTTGGTTATGCAAGAAAAATAATTGCAGTTGTATCGTGGGATTCAGAATACAATGCAATCGTCACACTACGGGGCGTTTTCAGAATTAAGGAAAGAGTGTCTCGTCTTTGCAAATCTAATTTTTTTAAAATTCTTGTATCGGTATTTTACATTTTATTATATATAATTTAATTAACTATTATTCAGTTGTCCATATTATAGAAATTGTGTTACTTTTCATCTTATCAGTACGGTCACTTAAATTTTGTTATTATTTTATTGTTGCTTGGTAATATTTATTTTAATTTAGTTAGCCCATTCACATGTATTATTAAAACAATTAATCTATGAGAGAGTGCAAAAGACACAATTATGTGGTTTGACATCAAATATGTGGTTTGACATCAAATATAGATGTACTCGTATATTATCTTGTGTACAATCTAATCCCTAATATATTATTTGAGAAATATTTAAAAAAAATAACAACATTATGACGTGTTATTAACAGAAATGTCATGATATATCATCATCACAATGAGTTTTAAATAAATATATAAATGAACTTAAATTACTAGAATAATTACAATATATACTATTGTTATTAATTTAATTAGAGAATCAATATTTTATTAAACTAACCAAAAATACTATTAAATTATAAAAAAATAACTATTTTTCTTTTCTTAATTTACATATACAAAAATTAATATTAAAAATAATTTTAATTTCAAATTAAAATTATATAAATATTTAATTTATATTTACTATAAACAATATTATAATGTGCGAATATTTTCCCCATGCAGAACGTGAATATAAATCTAGTTATCGTTACTTTCAAACCAAAATATCAACATTTCATTCTTTGTTGCATTCATATAAATTAATTACTACATAATAATATGTATATATCTGATGTAATGATGTTGCAAAACCCGTAATTGTTTTGGTATATCTTATTTATTTAACTAGCTTATCCAATATATATGTTTCATATATATATTTGTTATATTATAAATTAGTACATTTTTTATTAAGTGAGTCAAAACGTACCGATCCAATAACCCAATATATTCAAAAGAAAATTTAACATAGTCATAGGAGAGAAAGTGGAGTCGAACTCCACACTTTTAGAATCGACGTAAAGCTGGTGCAACCACTATTTTATTTATTACTATCCTAATTTAGTACATTTTATATTAGTGTATTTATCCACTAACTTACCAAAAGATTATTTTTAGAGTAATACCCTAAAATAGCACCTTTTAAAGTTTTTCTTCCAAATCTAGCATCATAAAATTAAATTTCCAAAAATAGCACAAATATTTATATGAAAATACTTATTTATTCTAAATAAATTATACATAAAATTAAAGTATTGTATTTGGGTTTATTATTTCTAATTTAGGGTTTAATTTTTTTCTATTAAAATATAGTTTTAATGTATTTTAATCTTAAATTTATGCTATTATTGGAAATTTAAACTAATGATGCTATTTTTGGAACAAAAACTTAGAAAAGTGCGATTTTAGACATTTGCCCTTATTTTTAGGGCAAATGTCTAAAATAGCACCTTTCTAAGTTTTTATTCCAAAAATAGCATCATTAGTTTAAATTTCTAATAATAGCACAAATTTAAGATAAAAAATGCATTAAAACTATATTTTAAAAGAAAAAAACTAAACCCTAAATTGGAAAAAATGAACCCAAATACAATAATTTAAGTTTATATATAATTTGTTTAAAATAAATAAGTATTTTTACATAAGTATTTATGCTATTTTTGGGAGTTTAATTTTGAGATGCTAAATTTGAAAGAAAAACTTGAAAATGTGCTATTTTAGGGTATTACTCTTATTTTAAATTCATTTACCTTAATAATAAAGCGGAAAAGCGAATTCCCCTTTTAAAATTTAACAGCTCCAAGCAACATCATTAGCAGTTTAAAAAATATTAGTGTTGTCTATCTGAATCAAGTGCTGGAATACCCCTTAAACTTAAATCAAATGCTCAAATGTCCCCTCCAATTTTTAACATTTATTTTTAATTGAAAAATGTAAGCAAAAGACAAAAAAACCTAAAAGTTGTAAATAATTACAGATCCAACCAGTATATATCCACCCAAACCCGTTTAAATCGGGTCAACCCGGTTTTTTTCTAAAAAAAAAATTATTTTTTAAAAATCGAAATTTGCTTTAAAAAATTAAGAATAGTAACACTAAGTAAAACTAGGTAAAACTATTTCACAAAACTTATGAATTTAAATTATAACATTTAAGAAAAGTATTTATGTTTTGAAAAGATTTGATGAGGAAACTAAGTCATTACATACGATACAAATGTACTTTCAACCGTCAAAGTACACCAAAAAAATTAAGATCCTCATGAGATGCTATTAAAGATTTCACTTTTGATGAAATAAAGGAAACACTCGGTAATACTAAAGCTAGTTATCCGTAATGTTACTATTTTATAGTTGTAATATGTTAAACTGAATTACACATTTATTTTTTAGGAAATTTAGAATATTTTGGTTCCACCCCGTGATGAAAAGTCACTTACTATAACTGCATTTGGATTGTAGGATTTACAGAAAAGTCCAAGGCAAAAAGAAGATATAGCTCATGATACATAAATAGTAACACAATTTCTCTTATTTAGATGTGAGACAAATGTAATACTCAGTAATATTAAGTAACACTAATTATAAATTTCTTTCGATTATAGGGTTCGAAGGACAATCATGGATTAGATTATTTGGAGAAAAGTGCTAAAACCATGGAGAAAAATCCACTAATGGATGAAAATACAACCGTTGATGTGGAAATGGTAAATGTGTTTCTCTTAATTAGATGAAAATACTAAGTGAAACTAGTAACATTAATCAAAATTAGTAAAACTAAACAGAACTAGTAACACTAGAATCATTCGGTAAAACTATATAGTAAAATTGATAATTGATGGTTAGTAACACTGAACAAAAGTAGTAACAGTGAACAAAAATAGTAGTACTAGTACGACTTCGTAAAACTATGTAGTAAAATTCATATTTTCTAGTTTTGTAAAACTAAATAAAAGTAGTAATATTTGTACAACTCGGTAAAATTGTATAGTAAAAATATGTTTTTTGGATTAGTAACACTAAGTAAAACTAGTTAAAACTATATAGCAAAACTTATGAATTTAAATTGTAACACTTGATAACACTTTGGAAAACTACTTATGTTTTACAGGATTCTGGTGAGGAAACATATGTTTTAGAGCCGATACAAATGTATTTCAGTCATCCGAATATACCAAAAAATCAAAATCACCACGAGGTGTTATATCACTGAATCGCTGGAGATGTTGGACAATTTGAAATATTCCCTATGAGCAGAGGAAAAAGGGTGGAGAGGTGGTTTCACCGAAGATAGTACCATTGATGCGGAAATGGTAAATGTGTTTGTTTTAAATACTAATACTTTATAATACTGAATAGCTGATATGGAAAAAAAACATGGAGAAAAGTCTAATTGTTGTAACGAAAAAAATCGTTTTATCGTTTGTTGTTATCTAATTGTCGTTTATCAAAATATTTGGTAAAACTCGTAAATTTGGTAAAATTACGTAAAACTACTGTTGTTGTTTTTAAAATTAATTTGAAGTAAAAAATTTAATAATTATGCTTGATTACTTTTAATAATATTAAAATATTGTACATTAATCTAATCTCAACAAATTATAAAAAAATTTAAAATTTAACAAATAAATTTTTATCTTAAAAAATTGTATAAATATTACAAATTATAGAATTTATACTAAATATATAAAATTTGTAAATTTTGAAAAATACTTTTTTTTTCTAGACACTTTCTATTTTTGGCAGCCGCTTTTTTTTTTAGCCACCATTTCCTTTTTTGGAGCCGCCAATCACAGCTAGTTTTACAGAAGTTTTTAGTAATACAAATTTTGCACAGTATTATTTTTGGGTGTTTTCGATTTAAATTAGGTTTACCTATAAAAAAATTATTTTTTTTAGTTTTACAATTGTTCCAACCGAGGTTCCAACCGAAGATGTAACTGAGCCTACTATACAACGTGCATTCACTAGAAAGAGGAAAAGAAACCCTTCCGGTGATGTGAAGACTCCATACACAAGGTGGCCAACGCGGAGAAGGAATGCTGATTGAGAAGATAAAAAAAAAATTAGTTTCATCGTTTGTAACTCTCTTGTTGTTATTTCGTAAAACTCGTATCATTTGGTAGAACTACGTAAAACTAATGTTGTTGTTTTTTAGACTTATTTGGAATTTAAAATTTAAAAATTATGGTTGATTGATTTTCATTATATTAAAATGTTGTAGATTAATATAATTTTTACAAACTTTAAAACTTTCGAAAATTTTAAAAATTAATTTTTTCTTAAAACAAAATTATATAAATCTTATAAATTAATAAATTCATACAAATATTCCAAATTTTGGAAATTTTAAAAAATAATTTTTTTTTTGGCACTTTCTATTTTTGGCAACCATCATTTTTTTTTGTAGCCGCCATTTCCTTTTTTGAGAGCCGCCGATTTCAACTAGTTTTACAGAAGTTTTTAGTAATACGGATTTTGTACATAGTGTTATTTTAGGGTGTTTTCGATTTAAATTAGTTTTACCAACTAAAAATTGAAGTTTTTTAGTTTTACATTAGTTTATAATCAGTTAAATTATGATTGTTATCATTTTGTATATTAATATTTATTGAAAGTTCTGTTATGTGTGTTTTCGTTTTGAAATGAGTGATTATGAGAAAGTGGTTATAAAAGTATAAGGTGTTTAGTGGAATATATTCTTCAAATACATTATTATGACTTGTTTTTTAATTATTATATTGAATACATATTTTTGAGATTTTATAGTTCCTTATATAACAAAAATTGGTTTATGTTAACTTTTATGTTTGTTTTGTGATAAATTTGTGAAATCAAATTGAATTCATTATTTAAAAGTTTTGAATAACAGTAATACGAGTGTTACGTAGTTTTACTTCATAGGTTGAGTAATACCAATGTTACCTAGTGTTCCGATATGATAGTAGTACAATCTAGTGTTACGTAGTTCTCCAAAACAGAAAGTTGTCTTTTACAAATGTTCAGAAATAAGCATTACTACAAATAACGTAATGAAAAATACAATTATTCATACACTATTAGATGTCATAGTTCACACCACATGAACTATCTCGGCCCACTTTTGAAAATTGCTCCAAGTAATGATCTGTTGTGATGACTTCCATGTACAAAATACATCTACTCTTCTCATTATCCATGGTATCTAGATAAACAGACACATCCTCATCATCGATAATAACTGCTGGTATTTGAGCTCCCACTAACAATGGAATGTAACTCAATTTTAACTTCGTCCTACTTTCATCTGTCGCAATCTTCCTGCATATGCTAGCTTCTAACATCGCCAACGTTATATCCTCCGCACTTGTATTCTTAAACATTATACCGTACATACGACCTTTCGAATTCCATATACAATCCTTTGAAACAAATTCCCCGTAGTCAAAATGTATGGTTACGTTCTTGCTCATTGTCTCCTACAAAAGAATATATAAAAGAGTTAGCAAGTTCATTCAGTAATACTAGTTCTACTAGTAATACATTTTTATCTACCAAATATTCATTACGATTCTATCCATTAACTACCAATGAAAAGTTTTACTACACCTACAACTTATGGATATACATTCAATGTGCATATAAAATTGATGACTTCTCAAATTTAGTTAATATCTTCGATTACATATTCCCTTTAGTAATACCAGTTCTACTAGTTTTACTTTTTTTTGTAATACTTGTTAAATACTGTCATCAGTAATACCAGTTTTATTAGTTTTACTTTCCTCATCAGTAATACTAGTGTTACTAGTTTTATTTTCCTTTTTAGTAATACTAATTCTACTAGTTTTACTTTTCTCATCAGTAATACTAGTGTTAGTAGTTTTACTTGTTCTAGTAGTTTTACTATCTTCATCCCGTAAGTTCTAGTAATACCCAGTTCTACTTAGTTCTCCTACGACTGTACAATGATTTTGGCCTCAAATCTTTCTTAATTTCAAACGATTCGCTACAATTCAACATCCACAATACATCCCATACTAATGCGTTCGAGATCGGCCCATACAACATAGATATAACTTCAATGTAGATAAAAATAGTGGTTTTATCTTAAATTTACAAATAATTCTTATTATCACAAATCCTTAATGTAAACCTTAATTTAAGTTTGTTGAAGATCGTGGCAGCGTCGACGGCGAGCTGGATGATCGATTCAGTGTTGCTGGAGGAGAAAGGGAGAAGGAACGTGGCGGCGTTGATGGTGGCCGTCTTCTTTCCGTGGTCGATCGTGGGAAAGAGGAGAGATGAGAGGAGAGATGAGAGGAGAGAGAAAGTGTGAGAGGAGAGAGAAAATCGTGAGGAGAGAGAAAATGGTGAGGAGAGAGAAACTTTCGATTTTTTTTTTTAATGAGTAGAATTTCATTAAGGGTATTTTAGGAATAACACATTTATGAGGGTATGTAGATTAAATGAGGATATGAGTGTTTGTTTTTTATAAATTAGGGGCATTTGAGACGTTGTCTCTGTCTATCTAATTACTTTTATTTTCACCCAAAAAAACACAAATAGCCATTAACAAAAAGAGGGATATATAGAAACGAAGATGGAGATTAAGCATGGTTTAGATTTTCTTGTAGGGAGGAAATATAACACATATGTGTTTGTTGCCCAGTAAACCTTCGGGTGAAAAAAACATCATGAATAAATCTAATATTTCGTTTTTATCAAGTAGTATGTTCCATGCAAATCCCAACATTCATTTATCCTAACTTTTAAATAATTCATTAAGATTATAAAAGTAAAAAATTCTAATTTTACTAACTTTTTAACCAAATATCGATATATTTACTATTCCTGTTTCCAATATATACTATTTCTATTTACAAACATTATCTATTATAAGCCAAATTATATTAACATAACCATATATTACAATCACATATTACGAATATGTAATAAAAACGTTGTTAATATTAATCTTTTAACAATATAATCACATAAATATTCATTATAAAAATAAAATCATTTATATTATTATAAAAATGAAATATTTATGACATGTATGACATTACATATATATATATATAACATATACTTATGAAATAAAAACTATATGATTATCATCTTTTAATCATAAAATAAAACTATATAAATATCACCTTTCGAATACCAAATTAATATCTGTTTAATAAATTAACATTAATTTAAATAAAATCTAACATAATTAATATTAACTCTATTCCATATAATTAAAACGTGAGCAGTTTATATAAAAAATTTAATTTAGTTTAATTTTGTATAAACTAAATTTTCTTATATAAACTAAACTAAACTAAATTTCGGTTAACTTGCCTTCTCTAAATTTCAGTTTATATAAAAAATTAATATTAACTTTCGGTTAACTCATCATCCTTACAAAATGAGTTTTGTAAGCACTACATCCATCATACCATCTAATTACATATATGACATATTTCTGTCATTGACAAGTTTTGATATGATTAAAAGTGGCGAGCTGAAAACACATTTCTTAGTTGGTGAATTTTAGATATCTATTTAAATCTAAAACTCTATTGAATGTCTATAATTATTGTAGTAACCAAAATTGTCAAACATCTATTATTTTCAGATGTCATTGGACAAGTTGTTGATATGGGAGAAACACAAACAATTCAAGTAAATGGCAAAGAAAGGAAGAAGGTTGAGTTTTTTTCTGAGGGATTCAGAGTACGTTTTTCTGGATGTATTAAAAACTAATAATTTTTATAAAAAAAATTTATATAATGCAATGTTTTTAAAACTTTGGGATGAACGTATGACATGTTGTATATATGGAGTATTTGCCGAAAAGTTAAGCAAACGTTGCCAAGATGCTGGCGATCAAATAGTTGTTTGCCTATTTAGATTTGCAAAAATCAACTTCTACCAATGTATTTAAATTTTCATTTTAATATTATATAAACTAATATATTTGTATAAATTCTAATATTATTTATTATCAGTCTGTAGGAAATTTGCAAATAACAAACACATTTGATTCATCTGCGTTGTTTATTAACCCTCATTTACTATAAGTGGAATTTTTTGAAGAATTCGTAAGTATATATTTTTAAAAAATCTTCCTGGTTTAATTTTGTTGTGTACATAATCTAAGTGTCCAATATTGTTATGTATTTAATTCTGTTTATTCATATTACCTCAAGATGGTCTTGTTATTACTATGTTTGAACCCAAAGATGATAAACGTGAGCTAATCACAAATGAAGATAAGTGGTTTCAGTTACCTAAAAAAAATGTTGTAGAAATACTACAGTCTCTTGAGATCATTAACATCTAATAAACTAAACAATTGTGATGCATCATAAGTGTTTTAAATTTTTCTTATTAATTTTCTTATTGTGTTTTTCAGGTTGAAAATATAGAATCATGTGTACAATTTATGATATTGATACATATTTTTCATGTTATTATTTTGGTTGCGGTAACTGTAACAGGAAAGTTCAGAAAGTCACAACAAACAACATTTCATTCAAAAAAAAAATCTGCTAAACCAACATTCTACTGTGATGTTTGCAAGAATCTGGTCACAGATGTATCGGCAAGGTATTACATATATCTACTTAATTAAAAAGACATGTCAATTTTATGTTATTATTATTTATGGATTAATACCTATATTTACATAATAATTTAGATTCAAACTCTATATTATGGTAATGGATGATACTGACCACACAAAATTTATGCTACTCGACAAAGTAGCAACAAATATCGTAAAACAAACTGCTGCATATTTGCTTTGTGGTTCATTTGATGAAGTATGTTTTCAGTTTATGAGTTTTATAAAATATTTGAAACGTTATAAATAATAAATTAATTATATTTCAGATAGAGAATCGAAAAATAATATTTGATGCAATTAAAGACCTAATTGGAAAAACGTTTCAGTTTATGGTATCTATTGAAAAGGAAAATGTTTGAAACATATAGAGTTGTGAATGTTTGGAGTGGTTAAGAAGCTATTAAATATGAATCTCTATCTGATAATTATAGTCATTTGGATGCAGTGCCTTCTATTGTTTCGGGTGACCAGATAATTATGTTTATAAATCAGTTGTGTATAATCAATAATTATAGATATTAAAACTAAATTATGATTAATTTACGTGGTTGTTTTAAAGGTTTTAATGATAGGAACTGTGAGTGGAGAAACATCAGGGTCGTACTCAACCCCTTCATCAAAAAGATCTTTTAAATTTAATGATGAAATACCAGATTTCAGTTCTACATCTAAGAAGCAATGCACTAAGACGATCAAAATTAAGAAGATTAATGATTGAGAACCAAAAAAGAAGCTTAAGACATTTTGTTTCTTGAACCTAATGTTTTGTAATTTCATCAAAGTATTTTAAATTTCTATTATTTGGTTTGTTTTTTGAACTATTATGGATATTTTTCTGCCTAAATAAAAAATATTATTTGCATTCATATTCACTACTTTATTTTTTATATTATACAAATTTACCTAAATTTTGTTTGCAAAAATAATATATGTAATTGGTATCTTTATATTTATTTAGTTATATCATTATACAACAAGCAAGGTGTGTTCTGTCAAAATGTATACTAATGTATACCCAAATTAGATTATATATAATTTTATAATTTTACATCATTTAATTTTAACGTAATGTGTTAATCTTTGAAAAAAAGATGTATACTGAAGTTTGGTTATACACATCTTATACTATATGAAATCATTATTATCACTAAAAATAATAAAAGAATATGTTTACTCATCATCCTAATTTATGTTTTTATATATATAAGTAGACGAAATCATATGATACTTTTATATAATGTACACAATTATAAAACATGTATTTTATAATTGATGAAATCGTGAATTTATAATATATTAAACATGTCATATTTTAAATATAAAATTTTACTAATTAGAGTTATAACATATGTATATATTTTTATATAGTATGTATAATATGAATCTTTGATTATAATTATATAGGTTTAAATTATGCACAATATTTTAGATTTAATATTTGTAAAAAATCATAACTAATTAACTTGTTGTTTTAGATTTTAAAAGATTTGTTAATATGGTAATCACATAAGTGTATAAAACCTACTCAACGTCCAAAAACTATTTCATCAGCAAAGATTATCACCATTTACGTCAACAAATGAGGGACATTCATTCCTCTCCTATCATTTCTAATCAAACACATACAAAAATTTCCAAAAATCCTATTCTATCCAGTTTTAGATTATTAAATTCTAGAAACATACCTGTTTTTGTGCATGAAAATCTTGTTTTATTTCGAAATTCTGGTTTTAATTTCAAAATAAACCCAAGTTAAAACTAGATTTTCGAATTAAAATTAAATTTAGTAGCTATTTAACGTGTAAAAATTAATAGAATTTCTACAATTAGAATAATTTATGAAGTTTATGTAATTTATGACAGAAAAATACAGTTTATGTAGTTAAAAAAAGATCCAAAAAGTACGGATGGAAATAGGTTTAGTCGCATAATTTTATGTAGCTGACGGAAGTAAATCCTATTATTTATTTATGTTTATAAGGTTTGAATTATTAATCTGATTAGATAATGGAAAAGAGAATGTGTTCATCCCAACTACACAAACAAACAAGAGGAAAAATATTATTGGTAAACTTTCTTTACTATTTTAAACGTGAAATGTTATTATGTATCATATTAATTTATTTTTTTATACATATGTACGTTTATTAATTATTAATGTTGATTCTTATTTCTGAATTAATCATATGGCTAATAATAAAACAACAATGAAGCTATTGAGCGTAACAAAAAAAATCACAACCTAAGAAGTTACGAAAAGCTCTCCGAACACATGTAAGCTTCATTAGTTTATAATATAGTTTTAATTTTTTAATTAACTCATATTATATTCTTATTAAATGATGTGTATATAACAAGCAGTTCCCACTTCACAGGCTTAACTACCAATCAAATAAGTGGATTTAGAGAATTCAGAGTTCAATCAGATAGTGTACTTAATGATATTACAAGCATATATTCTGAAAATTCTTCTACAGCAAACAAATTATCTTCAAACAATGTGTTTCAAGATGTACATTCAGAAGAACAAAATATTAATGCATTATATGACTGTGAAAGTGAAGGTATCTCTAAATTTTATGAAATAGATATTATAAATATAATCTACTTATTCGTGATACTTTTCAGATTCTATCGACGAACATGAGGAACAAGTTTTTCAATACAGTTCCAATGAATGTACTTATTCTGGTATTAGTGATTTAGAAGATATAGAGACTGAATTGGTTGATGTAAAAGACAAAGAATTGGAATGTCAAAAAACTTGTGTAAAAACAATGGCGTTCCTATTTAAGCAAGTATTGGTAATACAAATTCAAATGCCCAATGTTCTTCTCAAAATGTATCCGGTACTTTAATTCTTTTTTAATTTTCTCATTTATAATATTTCTTATTTTGTATTATTTTATATGTAAAATCTAATATATATTATAGGCTACATAGATGAAAGTGATCTTACATTTATATGTCATCACTGCGATGCTATTATGTGGTATGCAGAACACATAAACAAATCTAAAATTCTAGGAGCCCTACATTTTCTCTATCTTGTATGCAAAGTCAAGTGAAATTGCCGTTTTTGAAGGAACCTGCTAATATGTTGAGAAAACTTTTGACTGGCACAGACATACTCAGCAGACATTTTCAGAAAAATATCATGCTTTACAATATGGTGGCAAAGTTGATCGTTCTATCGAGAAATGAAGAGGACCAAAAATGTTCCAATTCCATTGAGAAAACTATCGTTTCATGGGTTCTTTAAAACCATCTTTAGGTGATTATGCTAAGTTTTTACAACTATATATAGTTGACACGGAAAATGAGGTTGAGAACAGATCAAAAGTGTTGAGGTATTAAACAACTTATTATTATTTTATATTTATTTATTATATTAATTCATTAATATATATTTAAATTTAACTGATAATAATTTAGATTTATTATGTAGTAAGTCTAACCGGTCAGGAAAACAAGATATTAAAGATGGTTTGAAAAAGATTATTACTGAACCTATCATCGACATGTTAAATGCAGTAAATCTCTATGTTGAGAAATTTATATCAGCTAGAGAGAGATTTGACACAAGTCCTGAGGAAAATTTTCATATGAGAATTGTTAGTGATCAAGTTACAGATTGATAGAAATTATAATGTTCCAACAGCATCTGAAGTTACTGCATTGATTCCAGGAGATTTTAATTTAGACATGAATACGCGTGATATAATTTTGGAACAATCTGGTCATCTATAAAAGATTAGTAAAATCCATCCAACATATTTGGCTCTACAATATCCTCTAATATTTCCGTATGGTGAATATGGTTTCAGGCTTGGAATTAAAAGGGGTTATAAGAAAAGTGGTATGAAGCTTAAAAAGAAAGTATATGTATGCGACATCTCTTTTTTTCGTATTCAAGAAAGAAAGAATGATTTTCGTACTTTGCTATATTCAAAGAGGCTATTCCAACAGTTTCTGGTCGATACGTATACAATGATTAAATCAAACAGACTTCGTTATTTAAAGCAAAATCAATCAAATTTACGATCTGATAGTTATGATTCAATTAAAAAGTTTGAAAATTGTGGGAATGGTACTATGCATTAACAAGGCCAACAATTTACTTTACCAACTACATTCACAGGGGGACATAGGTATATGAAGAATAATTATCTTGATACAACGACAATATGTAAACATTGGTTTTCCAGATCTTTTCATAACATTCACATGAAATCCAAAGTGGCCTAAAATCACAAGATATTTCAAAAAAGGAACTTGACGTGTGAAGATCGACCAGATATAATTTGTAGGATGTTTAAGATGAAACTAGATTTTTTCATGAATGATTTAACAAAGAAGAAACTTTTGGACATTACAAAGATGTGCAAGTGATCCAGCTTTTAAATATGTCTCTTATTATATTATTTATCTAGAGCTCTAATGAATCTAATATTTTAATAACTATTTTATTTTTCAAATTGCAGCTATGCATACTATAGAGTTTCAAAAGAGAGGACTTCCACATTCTTACATATTGCTATTCATGTATCCTAAATCAAAGTTTTCTACAACTAAGGACATAGATCAAATCATTTCTGCTGAAATTCCAGATAAAACTGAAGAAAGTGAACTTTACAATGTTGTTAAGAAAATGATGAATCATGGACCTTGTGGTTATGCTAACCAGAACTCACCAAGTATGGAGAATGGGAAATGTTCAAAGTCATATCCAAAATCTTTTGCAAAGAAAACATCTATATCTAAGGAAGGATTTCCTATCTATAGGAGACGTAAACAATCAGACAAATATGTTAAAAAGAACGGTTTCAAGTGCGACAATAGATACGTCATTCCATATAACAAGAATTTATCTATTCGCTATAGAGCACATATTAATGTTGAGTGGTGCAACCAAGCTGACTCCATTAAATAATTATTCAAGTATATAATGAAAGGTTATGACCGTGTGACTGTTGCTGTTGAACCAGTTCAGAAAGATGTAGGAAGTGAGGTTTTAAAGAAGCAAGGAAAAGTTCAGTCTTCTAAAAACGAGATCAAAGATTTATTTGATTGCAGATTTTTAGATATATTAAACAATGTTTTAAATTTTAAGTTTCAATTTATAAAGTTATATTCTAACATGAATATTGAATTGATGCAGGTATATTTCTGCATGTGAATCGGCATGGCGTAATTTTAAGTTACCTATACATTTTTGATCTACTTCTTTTGAGAAGCTATCTTTCCATTTGCCCGGCAAACAAATTATAATTTTCAAAGGTGATGATATGGTGGAAACAGTCATCAACAGAAAACTAATTCATAAATACCATGTTTCTAGTTTGGTTTGAGCTGAATAAGGTTAATGAAGCTGCTAGGGATCTCACGTATGAGCAAATACCCAATAAGTTTACATGGGATAGGAAACTTTAAATTTTCAAAGAAAGGAAAAAAGGATGTAGTGTTGGAAGGATCAACTATGCTCCTAGGAAGATGGAGGAAACATATTTTTTTTTACAATATTGTTGAACTATGTTAAAGGTCTACGATCTTTTGATGAAATCAAAACATACAATAATGTTGTTTATAATACCTACAAAGAGGCATGTTATTCTCGTGGATTGTTGGAAGATGATCAAGAGTATATTGATGATATAATTAGGAAAAGTTTTGCAAGTTCGACAAGCTTTCTTAGATAACTTTTTGTTATTATGCTCACTTCCAATTCTTTGTCTAAGCCTGAAGTTGTTTGTAACCATACATGGGAGTTTCTTTCTGATGACATTCAACATAACAGGAGAACATTGTTGAACAGACCAGGTTTGTATTAGTTTTGTCGTTATTGTGATTAATGATATTTATAATGTATATTTACATTATAATTCTTTTTTTTTCAGATTTGATTATAAATGATGAAGACACAAAAATATGCCCCTGAAGAGATAGAAAAGGTCATGAGAAGCAATGAGAGTTTATTGTCAAATTATAAATCTATGCACCAGCCATGTATTGATGGGAATCACCAATCAAATGTTTTGATAATTGATGAAAGAAGTTATGATCGTTCAGAACTGAAAACAATTCATGATAGAGACTTTGCATTGATGAACCATGATCAGAAAAAAAAATTTACAATGAGATAATGGGAGCTGTTTTGGAGAAAAAAGATGGTGTTTTTTTGTTTATGGATATGGTGGAACTGGGAAAACATTGTTATGGAGAATACTTTCTACTGCAATTAGATGTAGAGGGGACATTGTTCTAAATGTTTCATCTAGCGGTATTGTTTCACTTTTATTACAAGGTGGTAGCTCATTCAAGATTTGGTATTCCTATAAGTCCAAATGAGTTTTCAACGTGTTCAATAAAGCATGGTAAAAATATTGTAGATTTAATTAAATAAGTTGATCTCATTATATGGGACGAAGCACCTATGATGAGCAGACATTGTTTTGAATCTTTACACAGGAGTTTGAATGATATCATTGGGAATACAATGAATAAACCATTTAATGGAAAATTTGTGGTTTTCGGAGGTGATTTTAGACAGGTTCTTCCTGTTATAAATGGAGGTTCAAGGGCTGAGATTGTTCTTTCTGTACTTAATTTTTCATATATTTGAGATCATTGCAAAGTGTTAAAACTCAATAAAAACATGAGACTATTTATAGGAAATTTGTCTACAGTTGAGGCTAAAGAACTAAAAGAGTTTTGTAATTGGATATTAAAGATTGATGATGGAAAGGTTGTTGAACCTATCGATGGTGAAGTTTTAATTGATATTACAGAAGAGTTTCTCATTACTGATGTAAATGATTCTATTGAAGCAATCAGCAAACAAGTGTATGGAGATACAATTTTATTGTAAGATAACAATGAGCCTAAGTTTCAACACGATCAATGATAATATGCTGAATAAACTCGATGGTAAGGTTTATTGATTAATTAAATAGTAAGTGTTAATTACATGAGTCTATTTTTTACGTATATTAATAATAATACATTTTTTACAGGTGAAGAAAGGATTTATCTTACTTCTGATTCTATTGATCCTTCAATTGTTAGTGCAATAAACAATAAAGCTCTAACTCCTGATTTTTTAAACACTATCAAGTTATCAGGATTAACCAATCATAGGCTACGATTGAAAATTGGTTGTCCAGTCATGTTGCTAAGAAATATCAATCTTAAAGGAAGATTAATGAATGACACTAGAATACAAATAACTCAAATGACTGATTTTTAGTAGAGCCTATTGTAATTATGGGTGAAAAGATTGGAGTAAAAGTTCTTATTCCAAAACTATTTATCATTCCATTGAATACAAGACTACCTTTTAAAATGCGAAGAAGACAATTGTCACTTTCTGTTGCTTTTGCAATCACAATAAATAAGAATCAAGGACAATCATTTTTTACCAAGACTAGTGTTTTCACATAGACATCTAATAAGTGTTTGAAAATTTTAATAGTTGACAAAGAAAGAAAGCGTTTAAAGAAAACTATGAATGTTGTATTTAAAGAGCTTTTTCAAAATATTTGAAACAGTTTCATTTTTTAAAATATTTCAAATTTTTAATCAACTTAATTATTTTCTTCTCAATTTTTTATATATGTTGCTTTAGTTTGAAAATACGTAATACAAGTACATAATATTATTTTTACGTTTATATAAAAATTATCATTACAAAACATTAGAAAGTTTAAAAGTATTGTAATAAAATTAATATATATAGGGTTTATTTCCGTCAACTACACGAATTTATGTGAATAAACCTATTTCATGCTTCCTATCGTTGCTCTCATCATCAGAAGAATCTGATATTTCATTGTGATTTACCGGAGGTTCATCTACAAACTCACATTTGCCATCGTCGTTGCTGTCTCCCTCTTCCTCCATGTCTCTCTTCCTCCCGGTCTCTCTCTTCCTCCTTGTCTCTCCCTTCCTCCCTATCTCTCTCTTCATCCCTGTCTCTCTCCTCCCGGTCTCTCTCTTCCTCACATCTTCTCTCCTTGTTGCCGACTCTCTATTCGTCGCCTCCTCCCTCTTCTTCGCCTCCTCCCTCTTCTTCGCCTCCTCCCTCTTCTTCGCCTCCTCCCGCTTCCTCCTCTTCCTCTTCTTCGTGTTCTCTCTTTTCCTCTTCGACTTCTCTCCTTTCCTCCACGAACACTGCTCTTCGTTGCGTGGGTTGTGACGTATTTCTGTCAAGAGAATACAACAACCATGCTGCCTCCGCCTTCGTTCGAGCCATCACCACCGCCGATTTGCTTTTTGCTGCCCTAGGTGCGATTTTACCCCAATTTGATTTTGAACTAAAATCGATTTCAAGTTGCAACTTATTGGGTGAAATCGGTGCTATTAATCGATTCAATCAATTGGTTCAATTAATCATTTCTTGGTTCAATTAATCGGTTTTTGGTTCAATTAATCGGTTCTATTTTACGAATCACTTTTGTTGGTTCACTTAATCGGTTCACTGTCGATTTAAACGGAATCGATTAACATTTAACAGTGATTTTTAAATTGAAATTTTCATTATTATTTAGGTTCTTTACAGCAGAAAATACGGTTTGTGTATTCTACGAAAGACCCAAAAAGTTCATGTTGAACTAGGTTTACTTGCACTATTTTGTGTAGCTACACGAAGTAAAACTACTGTGTTATATAAATAAAAAAAATTTGATGAAAAATGAAGAGTGTGTTATTTTCTAATGTGAAAAAGCAATGGGTTTGGAATGATTTTGATGTGATAATGTGATTTATTTGTCTTATTAAAAATCTTATCAACAAAACTCAATAAGAAAAAACTTAGATAACGGAAAATTAGTACAAATAGATCACGTATCTATTTGTATGTTGTCTTGGGGTTATACTAAATTCAAAGGGCTTTTAGGTACTGTTACATTCAAACTCAAGTAAATTATTTGTGCATTCTCTTTTTTGAATAGGCTGTTGATTAGTTTCTTTTTTTTTCTGTGTTTCCATACTCGTATCAGTTTGTGTTTACACTTAGGTTATTTGAGTAATATATGCATTCTTCTTATCTATTTCGGTTGAATGAAAATTGTCAAGAAGTTTTCTCTATGTTACTACGATATTGTAGCCAATTTATTTTCCTATTGTACTAGTACTTTTTATTGTGTGTTTTATATAGATGTATATTTTCTGTATTTTTATTTAACTTCTCATTTATTATTAAAATCTGAATTTACATAGTAGTAGGAGAGATACTAAATTAATCTAAACATTTTGAAACATATTACATGATAAATATGAAAAATATTTAAATGCTAACGGCTATTAAATAAATAGAATTCACTTTTTCTATTTCATTCTTACGTTAAAACAAATCTTAATATTCACTAATATACCATCAAAATATATTCATTAATTTTGAAAAAATTTCGAATAAATATGCCACTATAAAATGGGCCAAAGTATAATAAATATAGGGGACTTATATAAAAAGTATATTAGGAAAATTATATAGATAAATAACTTATACTAAAAAGACATGCATTGTACAACATTATTACAGAAGATGTGTGCATTATTCTGTATTACATAAATTATAAAGATGCAAAGATTTAAACATCAATATTTTGTTGTTGAAAATGAGTGTAATTAGATTGTACACGAGATGGAATACGAGTAGGTCGATATTTGTTGTCAAGCCATACAAAAAACATCAATATTTGCTCCTTTTGCCTCTAAAATAAGCTGATTTGTTATATAACAAAAAACAATAATTATATTATAAATTAAAACCAATACAAAGGTTTGATAAGAGTAAGAAAAAATCTACCTCTTGATTTGGAAGTTTAAAGATAAATTGTTCAAAATAAATGCGTGCACCAGATATTTTTGATATCTTGGTTTTAACCACAAATTTGGATCCACTCTGCTCAAAAAAATCAAATGAATATACACAAACATTGACATTATAAAAGATGGGGCCAATTTTCTAAGAAAAGAGTGTCAATATTACACGTAAAGGTGCAATAAATTTTATTGTCAACTCCGAGATTGCTAAAACTTCACCAGAATGGGATATTTCTTCACAGTTGATACTGATACAGTCCATGAGTTCATGTCGACCTTATTATGAAACATATTGAACAAAAAATAGTTGGTAAGAATTGAGATATAACTTAATCGAATTAATTAGTAATACATGTTTTAATCTAAAATATAGTTTATAATAAACTAACCGTGTTGGCAGTAGTTTGCATAAACAACATTATTCACAACACCAAACTGATCCAATTCATAATCACGGACTTTGAATTCAATCTCATGAAACCTAGTAATTCTGTCTTATGAAAATTTCAGTAAAATAAAAAAACCATAAATATGTACTAATCATTTTTTCTTGACTACCGTAAACATCTTAACTAACACAATACTTTGATTTTTACAAGTATTAAGAATTACTGTAGATTTCAGCATATATTTATCATAGTTACTGAAAAACATTATATAACATTACAAAAGTGAAATCTCACAAGAAAAACAAAAAAAATAAAGTTAGAGACATGTATGTGTACCCTTTGCTTCTTTTCAAATTGAAGTTTGCAAATGATTTAACAGTTTTTACGAACTGGAAAGGTAGTATAACTGGTCGCCTCCATGAACAAGGAAACGCTATAGGCATAGCTGGAGTGGCCGTTCTTGTAGCTTGAAACATTTTACTATTTCAGGTGACAATGCCCAAATGAGATGAGTAGTTGCCAACTTGTGAAAATTGGTTTCAATCACCACATATATATGGACATATAACAAAAGTAATATTCTCACATGCTGAAATTCTCGAAATCTTTGTCACATCAAGAAAGACAAATATACATGGATAAAATTTGATATGATAGTAACACATCCCAACTACTCAAATAAATTACGTTAAGAAGGAAAACTATACGTGGACACAATTTGACCAAATAGAATATAATATATACATCGAATGTATAGAATTGTATTTATTTTATTAAACACATCACTTCATAAAATAATTTTTATGTGTTATATTATTGAAAATATCATTCAGAATTAATATAAAAATTTAAATCATTATCAGATATTAATTAATTAAAATTAATTAAAACCTACTAATAATTAATTAATTAAAAATTAACTGAATATCTTTTTTATCAGATATTATAATTAATATAATTTGTATGGATAACAATTTCTCTATGAATTTAATTATTTAGATTATTTGTACTTTACTTTTAAAAATAAATAAACAAACTTTAACCATTAAAATAGTTTGATTATTATATAACCTTTGTTACAAAAATTAATTTCTATTATATTTAATGAATCAATTTTATGAAAACATAGTTATAACTGTATTAACAACTAAAATTAAGTTCACAATAAAATTATAGATATTAAATTGAAGTTTCTATTAAAATTAAAATAATTGTCACATGTCACCTATATATAATACTCCCATCAGAATTTCGAGAATATGTTATAACTCAAAATTTTAAATATCAATAGTTATAAAATCAAAATTATTTAAAATAATATCAAATTAATACCATCCATAAAATGATAAAAAAATAAAGAGAATTCATAAGAATATAAATTTTGATTGATAATTTAATATTATTCGCTCATTTGGTGGACATGTAGGGCTAAAGTAATTAAGATTATTGCTCTTTGCAAGTTGATCTATAAAAACATGTAAATTATTTTAACAACTAGGAAATTGGAAGCATCTAGGAATATATATATATATATATATATATTATAAAAAACCATAGAATCATATTTTTTTGTTCGAGAAAAAATCTAGAGTTTTGCAAAACGGTGAGTGAACATGTATGACTATCGTTGCACAAGTGAGAATAGGAAGATTAAGAATTGGCTAGTTGCGAGTCATGTGTGATATCGTGTAAATCTGATTAAACAAATTATAAAAATTTTGTGTAACCGATTTGTATTAAAGTGTATTTGTGTTTGCACAAATTTTTCTATGTTCAACTGATTCTATATTCTAATTCTTTCAATTAGTATCAGAGCGGATCACCACCGATCGTTCAAAAGTCTATTAACAGGTTGACATCATGTGAAAGAACGTGGAGACACCTAAGAAAGTTATTGGTGTTCAAAAACTACTTGTTCTAGATGAGAAAAACTTTTGGGAAGTGCGTATGAGACAATGCATTTGGGAAATCGATTAATATACCTACAAAGTCATGGAGATGGGTTGGGAAGAACCAACCATCCTCAATCAAGAAGGAGAAAAGGTGACTAAATCAAAAGAAAGATGGACCGAAGCAGACAAGAATGCATCAAAAATCAATTCAAAGGCATTCATTGAAATTTTATGTGCAATGGACTTTGAACAATTCAAGCTGGTTCAAAGATGTGCAGCTACTAAGGATGCGTGGGACATTCGCATGAATTCCAATGAATGTACGCCCACTATGAAAAGTGAGGTTGGATCACTTAGTTTCACAATTTGAGAGTCTTCATATGAGTAGTGATGACTCAATATTGAGATTTGGATGTAAGTCGAGTTTTATTGCTAATGATGCTGTTGTTTTGAGAAAAGTTTACAAAGAAAAAAATATGGTAAAAAATTATTGAGGTGTTTAACCTAAAATATTGGATCTCATAAGATTATACTCAATATGGCCATGAACATCGATGATATGAACTTTTTTCAATTGTTGGGCATACTAAAGGCTAAAAAGATGAAAGTTGCAGCATATCAACCTAAAGTGGGAAAAGGGATTGCCTTTACCGCCGATCAAGAAGAGGATCCAATAAAGAAGTTTGAAGAGAACATGAACCAACCGATTGAGAGTCTAAACTTGACGGCTATGATTTTCAAGAAAGTTTTGAAAATGATTGAAAGAAGACAAACTAAGCCATTCGCAAAACCCAAATAGGTCAGAAAAATGAAAAAAATGTTAAATTTGGTCGAAGCCATGATTTATAATGTCATGAATGTGAGGGATATGCAATTGTTTAAGAATAAAACGATGTTGGAAGCAAATGTTAACATATTGGAACTAGAAAACAACAACAAACGAACGGTCATGATGCATAAGTTGTGTAAGTAGTGAAAGTTGTGCAAGAGGAACTATATGAGCTACAAAGAATTCTAAGTCTAGAGATAAACAAGATTTATGAATTATTGATTCATGAAAAGGACATGGGCAAAGCTTTATGACCTGATAGAGAACTGCAAAAAGATTCAAATGATGAATAAAGACTATAAGTCATTAGATCAAATCTTAGCCATGGAAAACTCTGTGAAACAGAATTAGATTTGGGTTACACATGCTATGAAAATGGTGTTGTTGGTACTCAGACTCAGTACAAGAATCTTAAGAATTTTGTTCAAAGTTTCAATACTTATAGACAGAAGTTTGAACATGGAAAATAATTTGTCATCAAAGCTCTAAATATTTCTGGAACAAGTGATGTAGGGAGTAATTATACAAACAAACACAATAGATATTACTATTGTGGAAAGATGGGACATATCAGATGGAATTTTAGGGTTCTCTACAACTATATCAGATTTTTTTTGGCACACAATGAATGCTACCAAGAACCTAAAAGGTATCACAGAGTATGGATTGACAAATGAGGTATGTACAGTAAGTCACCAACTAGTTAAACATGGAACCTATGTGCAACATTTGTGCATCAAAACAGAATGGACAGAAGGAAGAGGAACTTGACGGAAGAGTGGCTTATATTTCAGCATATGGACAAGATTGCACTATGTGGTATTTTGATAGTGGTTGTTCACGAAATTGCACAAACCAGAAATTGAAAGCAGATTTTTCTAAAAGTTTGCACAAACCGGAAATTGAAAAAAAATCTTAATTTCAATTTAACATAACCAAATTCACAATTTTTAACCTAACCAAATTTTACTCTATGTATATAAAGAAGGCAACCCTAAAAGTTTACCATAATTTCATTTTCAAAAAAAAGGGAGCTCCATCCTCCAAAAAAATGAGTACAAGGTAAATCTTCTTTTCTTCTCTCTTTACCTCTCCTCTTTTCTCTTCTTATTTTCTTCTCATGTTCTTTCTCATCTTGTTATTTTGTAGATCTGAAAAAATAATGAGGTATGAAAAAGGTAAAAAATTTTGTTTATATGGTTTTGTCTTTGTGGTTTGGAATATTTTTATTGTTTAGATCTTTTGTTATTTTCTCATATTCTTTCTCATCTTCTATTGTTGTACATCTTAAAACTAAAGTCAAAAGATCTAAAACCGTAATTTTGTTGCTTTAGTAGTTTTTAAGTTTTTCATGGTTTTAGAGATTTTTGTTGTTTTCGTTGTTTTCTTAATCTTTTTTCCTACCTATCTTATTTGTTATGTTCTGTTGTTGTAGATTTGGAAAAGAAAGCTAACAGATTTGAAAAAAATAAGTTTGTTGTTTTAGTGGTTGAATGTGATTTTTAATGGTTTTTAAAATTTTAGATGTTTGAGATTTATGATGGTTTTACAGTTTTTTGTGGTTGTTTTTGAGTTTTTTGCAGGTTTTGAGTTTGACATTTGTTTTTGAATAGATTGTTTTTCATGTTGCTGAATTCATTACAAGCTGTAGACTTTAGTTGTACACTTCATTACACGTTGTAGATTTCAGTTACAAGTTGTAGATTTCATTTGCAAACTTCTTTATTTTTCATTTTCTCTTGTTATATATCTAGAAATGTAAGTCAAGAGATATAAAAAGAAGTAAATTTGTTGTTTTTAACGGGTTTTAGTTTTTGTGGTTCTAAAGATTTTTGTTTGTTTTTAAATATTTTTCTCATTTTCTTTCTTATTTTCTCATTTTTTATCATCTTCTTTTGTTTTAAATTTGAAAAAGAAAGTTAAAAGATCTAAAAAATGTAATTTTGTTATTTTTAGTTATTTTTAAATATTTTTTATGGTTTTAAAGTTTTAAATAGTGGTTTAAAAATTTTCAATGGTTGTTTTAATAATGTTAACTGTTATTTTGAGATTTATGGTTGTTGTTTTTGAGTTTTAGCAGTTTTAAATTATTTTTGAATTGATGATTTTGCGACACACTTTATTACAAGTTGTAGACTTGAGATGCAAAATTCACCTTTATGAAGACTTTAATCAACTTTCAGCAGATTTCAAGCACCATTATGCAGAATTCAATAAATTATTTTGTATTTTAAATAATTTTTGGAAAATGAAAACAATACAAATATTGTTGTATTTTGTGTATTTTTATTATCTATTTTGATATTTTTTCTAATTAGTATTTTGTTACTTATAAAATTACGAAATGATAACTAATAAAAACAAAACTATTACTATAAAAATTGATAAGCACTTTTATATATACTTAAGAACTTAGTGCATATTTCTTAATAACAAGAGAGAAAAAAAGAACTGAATGAAAAATAATAAATCTATGATCGACAAAATCTAAAGTTGTGTACTAACAATTCCATCAAAAGAATAAGTTAACTACAAATATTTTACTTCTTCTTTGATTATCCAGAAAAAATTCATATCTCTATCATATTACACTCTCCATAGATAACAACATTTTTGACCATTATGTGCAATACAATTAATGAATTTTATTAGATCATCGTAGACATATTACCTGCTTTTATTTTATTTACAAATACGAGTTCTCGAGAATTTTGTTTTGTATTTTATTTACAAAGCAGAATTTTCCAAAAGTTTACTTCGAATTTCATTGACAAAGTAAACTTCTCGAAAATTCTCCTTTGTCAAGAAAAAATATCGTTTTGATAACAAAAAAAAGAAAAAATTTGCAATTGACCAAGTTTTTTTTTTCCAAATCACACTTCTCGAGAAGTTTGCTTCTCGGAATAAATTATGCCGACTTTTCGAGAAATCTCATTTGGTGACCAAAAAAGCTTCATTTTTTTGCAATTAATTTTTTTTAAATCAGACTTTTCGAGAAGTTTTCTTTACCCGGGATAACTTTTGCAGACTTCTAGAGAAGTCTGATTTGATGACAAAAAGGTTAGTTTTCTGCAATTGACCATAAATTTTTTCCAAGTGCGTTTCTCGAGAGATCTGCTTTGTGTAAAATAAATTTTCTCACTTATTGAAAAGTTTGCTTTGCTGACACAAAAGGTTATGTTTCTGCAATTGACCATGATTTTTTTCCAAAACAGACTTCTCATGGCAAAAAGGTTAGTTTTCTCCAATTGACCATGAATTTTTTTCAAAGCAGACTTCTCGATCGCAAAACTAATATTTTTTGTCATCGAAGCGGTTTTTTTCGGACAAAGCTAACTTTTTGAGAAGTTTATTTTAGAAACAATTCATGGTCAATTGCAAAAAATAACCTTTTTGTCATAAAAGCTTCGAGTTTTATTCTGGACAAAACAGATTTCTCGAAAAGTATTCTTTGGGAAACATTCATGGTCAATTGCAGAAAACTAAATTTTCGTCATTTATTCCAAACAAAATACACTTTTCGAAAAGTTTGCTTTGGAAAAATTCATGGTCAATTGCAAAAAACTAACATGTTTTGTCACAAAAGCTATTTTTTCTTTCTTGACAAAGCAGATTTCGCGAGAAATCTGTTTTGATAATGAAATACAAAACAAACTTTTTGAGAAGTTTGCTTTGATAATGAATACAAAGCAGATTTCTCGAGAATTCTGTGATCTGTAACAAGGAAATCATAGCCCAAATACGAAAAATACCTTGAATCTTGATTTTTAAGTTGAACGATTTCAACATGACCGATATAGATTTTCATAAACTTGTTTTAGCATATAGTGATGATCTTTTACAAAATTGCAAGCTTTTGAAATTTTTAAAAGCTCTTAAAAACCATCAACCACGATGGTTGTATAATGAAAAAGATATCATTTTTATAATATTTTTGAAAAATTTGTTTATAATAGTATTTTGTAGTTTTTAAAAACAAAAATTAGAAAATAATGACAAAATTGTACATAAATTTTTTTTTGAGCGATAAAAAAGAGATAAAAGATCAGTTTTGCAAAAATAAGGTTAAAAAGATTAATCTTGCATTTGGACAAAATTTTTAGGTCACTTTTACAAATGGCTATATAAGCGTGCATAAATTTGACGTCTCTAAAAAATCTGATTATTTTTTCAAAAAACATTATAGCAAAACTAAAAAAATGTAACTCCACATTGTTTCATATCTTAATTACTTTCTTTTTTATTTTATTTTTCTTATGTTATCTAGCTAATTGATCCTAAAAATTAATATTGCTATATATTTTCGATATATTAAAAACAAATCAAAATAATAAAATAAAATTAACTTACTAAAACCATATTATAGCATTATATGGTTTTTTGTTTAAACATATATATATATATATCACATTTTTTCGTTTTTAAATTATTCGAACATTGCATTATTCAACTATTTATTCAAATTCCAATTGTTTTTTACGTTATATTTTTTTCTAGTCGTGAAATATTTTGTATTCTATATAGATTAGTTGCTTTAATAATATATCTGAATTAGAAATTTAAATATAAAATATATATTACAAAATAGCAATAAAATAAAAATGCAAAGAAAAATGATTCTAGTAAAATTAGCTGAAAAATATTTTAAAAAGTTATTTGTACAATATGAACAAAATAAATAAAAGAAATAGAATATCAATATAAAAATTTGAAAAAGAATGGGTTTGTACAACCGAGACACTTTTTTAATTTGGAAATGACTCATAATATGGTGGTTGCATAGAATTCTGAATTCTGAGATACAATTTCATATTTCTGATGATTCATATCATCCAAAATCATAAGTTTTTGAACTTTTTTATATGTTATGCTCGAAAAAAATATAAAAATAAAAAAGAGAAATATTAAAAGGTAAAATAAGAAGATGAAAGTGTAATCAAAACATTACTAGAATATATGAGAAATTATCAAAATATTTTTAGTCTCCATATTTCAACATTTAATAGCCACTTAACTACTCAATTTATCTGAGATAATAAGAGAGATAAGTTATAAAATTGATTAAATCAACTTTTTAAATAATAATAAATATTAATTTTTGATCAGTTTTAATATTCATGTAGTCAATAATTTCGCACAAAAATTGGTTATTGGAGTAAAAGTCCATCTACCTGAATCTATACCTAAATCCGAACCGAGTACGAACTCTATTGCCATAATTCTATTTTAAAACTACACTAATCGTATATTTTTTACTCATATAGATCTCAGATTACTCAATATAAGTCAATATTGCTAACATGCACCAACCTTTTCATATATCACATTTGTGATATTTTTACATTGAATATCTTTTAAATACTTTGTTTTTAAGTGGTATATTTGAATATACCATTGATGTTTATCATAATTTCCTCATTTATTATATATAACTATTTTCATAATTTTCTCAAGTTAGCTTTTATTTTTCAACTTATTTAATTTAAATTTTCAAACTTATTTAATTTAAAAATTTCAAACTTATTTAATTTAAATTTTTCAAACTTATATTCTTGCGTTTTAATAAATATACACATCTACTAAAATATATTTCAATAGTGGTAACATAATCCCAAAATTCTAACCTCATTGATTTTTAAAACTACACTAATCAGATATTTTTTTACTCATATAGGTCTCATATTACTCAATATGAGCCAGTTTTGCTAAATTTGCGCCAACCTTTCAACATATCACATTTGTGATATTCCATTGAATATCTTTTAAATGTTTTGTTTTTCTGAATCAAGTGGTTTATTTTAAAAGTAACTTTAAACATTTTGGTATAGTCACATGTGGCTAACTATTACCAATACAAAATTTGGTGTGCCGATTCAAAAAACTCGTAGACAATATTACCAAAAAATCAATATGATTTGTATATCAATATGAACATTAAAAATTTCATCCGTATTGCATACAAAGTCATTGATGATATAATACTCCAAAGTTAAAGTATCAACTAAACATATTTATTGTCATCATAAACATTTTTGTTAACGTTTTCATTTTATTGATATTTTTTTATTTATTTTTCAAAATTACAAGCCCAAATTCTCAAATTTAGCAAATAAATAAATTGAAAAATAATTAAATATTTTCCAAAATATGAAAAATTGAAAATCAACAATTTAATTGAATAAATTACAAAAATAGATTACAAATATCAACAATTTAATCAAATATTTGTTGAAAATCAACAATTTAATCAAATATTTGTTAAAAATTAATAAGTATCAATATTAAATGACTTGAATCGCATAAACAATTAAATATATACAATTTAAAAGAATAAAATCATAAATATTTTTTAAGATTTTATTAAATGACTTGAATCACATAAATAATCAAATATATGCAATTTGAAAAAAATAAAATAAAATAAGATGTCACATGTGCATAATAAAATGCCATGTATCATGTAATTTATATAATTTATGAAAAAATCCAAAAGATCAAACTTATAAACATTTCAAAAATTCCAAAAAGTATCAAAAAACTCCAGTAATGTTTTTAAAAACCTTAAATTGTAAAAACAATTCATATACAAAAATATAAATAATATTACGATATATATATAATGAATGAGGATAATATATATATATATATATATATATATATATCATACTAGATATTTCATATCATTTTAGTATATAATATTTAGTATTGTAAATTTAAATTTATTTTTAATTTATTTAATTATCTATATTTTATTGAAATTTATACATGAATAATCATAAATATATTAGATTATGATAGATTTAGTTCTTTTGCACCTGGACTGTGCCCATCTTGATTGATTATTTTTGTGAATTAAAAATTTCACTATACATTTTTTTGATATAATATATGTCATACTTATTCTTTTGATTTGTTTAAGTGATGATTTATACATATTCATGTGTGTGAAAGCTACTAGTACCACGTGAACTCGTGTTCACATTTTTCAAGCTTTTTAATTAACGTCTGATTAGAGTTGAGTCAAATTTATTATATAGTAATAAAAACAAAATTTTAAAGTTAGTGGAACTAAGTGTTAGGAAATGGTTGTCGATCACTTTCCGATAAGTTTTCTAACGAAAACATTAAAACCGAAATTCGTTTGATTAATTACTTTAATAATATATCTGAATTAGAAAATTAAATATAAAATATATATAACCAAATAACAATAATGTAAAAATGCAAAGAAAAATGATTCTAGTAAAAATTAGCTGAAAAATATTTAAAAATGTTATTTGTACAATATGAACAAAATGAATAATTTGACCAAATTAAATAAAAAAATAGATATATCAATATAAGAATTATATGACTTTTAGTGAAAAATCAATTTTCATTAAAAATGGAATAACCTTTTAATAAGCTTATATAGTGAACATTAATAAAATAATGAGAAAAATGAAAAAAGAAAGGAAAAGAAACCTTTGGTTTTCTCATTCTAAAATTGTAAAAAATACATATAAAAAATCTATCACATGTTGAGTCTGAGAAAATCGTTCGTTAGATTCTGTTCTTGGGTTGTGCAAAACATAATAGTTGCAGTTGTATCTTGGGATTCAGAACGCCATGCAACCATCACACTACGGTGCATTTTCAGAATTAAGGAAAGAGTGTATCGCCTTTACAAATCCAGTCTTTCTAAAATTCTTGTATCGGTACTTTACATTTTATTATATATAATTTTATTCACAATTATTCAGTTGCCCACATTGTAGAAATCGTGTTCTTACAATCTTAATTCTGAAAATTTTGTTATGTTTATTAGGCTAACGAAAATTAATAAATTTGTGAAGTGTTTATGTAATAAGAACAAAAATTTGGATGTACGATAGTTTTTCGTTTACTTTCAATATAGTTTTTAGGTTTGCAATTGTGCAAAAAAAAGTATCAATAAAATAAAACGTAATTGTGCAAAAAAAAGTATCAATAAAATAAAACGTTAACAATAATGCTTTACCATTATTGGGTCGATACCCCAAATTGAGAGCGGTCTATCATTAATGACTTTGTTTGCAATATGGATTGAATTTTGATGTTTATCTTAATGTCCGAATCCTATTGATCTAGAGGTAATATTGACCGTGAGTCTTGTGAGTAGACACACCAATTTCGTATTGGTAGTGGTCTGCCACATGTTATTATATCAATAATGTTTAAAACGATACCTGTTAAAATCATCATTTACTTTAAAAGCAAAATGCTTAAAAGAAATTTAGTGAAAAAGATCACAAATGTGATATGCCAAAAAGTTGATTCATGTCTAGCAAAATTGTTATATATTTTAATAGATGTATACATTTACTAAGACGCAAGAATATTACTTTAAAAAAAATTAAAGCAAATAAAAAAAGGTTGGAAAATAAAACCCAACTTGAGAAAATTATGAAAATAGTTATATGTGATAAATAAAATATTTTTTGATGAAAAATAATGCGTTATTTTGAATAAATATTATTATTTATCAAAAAGTTTTTCATGATCACTCGAATCAAATGAAGTTGTGGGATATAAAAAAAATTTCAAACTCATAAAAAACGATGAATGCAAAATTGCATTACTCTAAGTTATATAAAAAAAATGTGGGTGAAACGTTGCTTACCACATAAAGTTATTTACAAAATGTCATATGAACTTTGGAAGGTAAAATACATTCGTACAAATACCTAAAAGTGTGGGATGTATACAAAAGTTGTAGTATAACCTTGTAAATAATCACAATCTAACCAAAAATGTAGATTGTCTATAGTGGTTAGTCATTTATTTAATTAAAAAAAACCATTATACAATTGATCTCAAATGGTGTAATCTCAATAGATTATGCCTAATTGAATGATAATCTAGGATCCATATACTAAAGGTTTCATGAGATTAAATTATAAAATCATTAAGAGGAATGGGTTTAAAGCCTATGATTTAAGATGAAGTTTGATGGTAACCCTACCTACGTGACTCGAGATCCCAAAATGTAGACTCAAAGGGACAACTAAGTCGAACGAAATCTGAAAGAGCACTGTGAGACCTACGTTTCTACACAGTTCCTAGGATGATGTATAATGCTTTCTGTATGTTTGTAGGATAAGCGGTGCTTTTAATGATTTGAGACCAAAGATTTGAGATATAATTGGAGTATTAGAGGATGCTCCTTAAAACAAAGCTAATGGTGAATCACCTTGTGAGTGTGAAATAGGGCCGTTTCTAGGAGAATGAAGGAAAGACTATACTCTCCAAATTCGCTAATGATTTACCAAGCATGTTCACAGCAAAAAAATGAACACAATATAGAACCTAGTTCTATGAGAAAAGAAAATGTGTTATAGTTATTGTCTCGGTTTACATAAAAGCCCGAAAGGTTAAGACATCATGTTCACCTTCTGGTCGAGTAAATCCGATAGCTATTAACAATGATTGGTTCAAAGCTGAAAAATGTTACCAACTCGTATATAGTGGATTTAAAAGTACTCTCGAAAGTCCTTCTGTCTAGTCTTATCGAGTCTTGTCTAAATAGTTAGTTTTGTTAAGTCTATCGAGTCGTCACGTATTTAGAGTCATTTCTATTTATGTGGGGGGAATGGTTGGAACTCGATTTTATGAAAGTGGTTGTCGATCACTTTCCGGTGAGTTTTCTAACGAAGACGTTAAAACCGAACTTCGTTTGAATGAGAAATGAGTATTTAAAGTGGGTTGTTTGATAAGCATAAAATGAACAAATGTAAAATCTCCCACATTAAAAGTTAAAGGTGAAATCTCTCTTGTATATCAAGCAGAAAATCAATAACAAAACTTAAAACTTTGGATACACTTTGGTGTATTAGTGGAAGGAGATAACCGAAATCGAGTTTACAGTTTCGAAAATTAGCAAATGAACCAATGGTCGGTACAATTTTTTATTGTGGTTTTGTTCAAACCTCATTTGTAACATAAAAATCGTAATAATTTTTAGTGTAAAATCAATTCTCATTAAAAATGGAGTAACCTCGTTATAAGCTCATATGATGAGCATTAAGAGATGAAAAGGAGAAAAAGAGGAAAAAAAGAAACCTTTGGTTTTCTCATTATAAAAGTGTAAAAAAAATACACATAAAAAATCTCTTACATGTTGAATATGAGAGTACAACATATAAAAACGTTCGTTAGATTCTGTTCTTAGGTTGCGCAAGACAGAATAGTTGCATTTGTATCTTGGGATTCGAAACACCATGCAACCGTCACATTACGGGGCATTTTCAGAATTAAAGAAAGAGTGTCTCGATTCTACAAATCTAATTTTTCCAAAATTCTTATATCAGTACTTTACATTTTATTATATGCAATTTTATTCACAATTATTCAGTTGGTTACATTGTAAAAATCGCGCTATTACAAAAGTGAATATACTAAAAGCTGATTAAGTGAACCTTTTTTTATTTAAATAAAAATATTAGTTTGTACCAAACACTTTTCGATATAACCTTTAGGTCATACCTCCTCACTGATTTGTCCAATTGACTATTTCCATATGTTTGCGTCCATGTGAACTTTAGGTCATACCTCCTCATGTATATTTTGAATATTTTAATTAACTTTTTTATTAGAATTACGTCAAATTACATTGAACTGTTATTTTTGATGCGAACCTCGCAAGTAATGCATTTTTAAATACAGTTGTGATAGACTTTGCAACCGAATAAATCGAAATTCAATTTGCACAAAGAGTGTAGATTGAAGAATCACACAATAGTTGTGAAACAACTATTGATTTATCTAATATAGTAGCTTAGATATTACACACTAAAATTACTAAATGTTGACTAAAAGATATTACACACTAATAATCAATTAAAAAGAGAATCACTTTCAATATTAAGAAAAAGCTGTTTTTATTTGAAATATTAAATGACCATTTTACAAAAAAAAACTCCTATTTATAGTGTTAAAAGACGTAATAGGAGGAATCTACAACAAATGGTTAAATTTACATAGAAAGACTTGACCAAAGGCATTAACTAAAGTAACTCTTACTCTTGACTATAAATATAGATACTTTCCCCCGCCCCTTTGATGACCCCAATTTGGATCAGTTTGAAGTGGACTCTTTTTGATTTTAAAAAACAAATTGGGTTGGTGTTAGTGTGATTCATTTGCCTTATTAAAAATCTTACCAAGAAAACTAAGTGGGAATAAACTTTGATAAGGAAACAAAATACACATGGATCACATACTCATTTGTATGCTGTATTGGGCTTGTACTAAATTCAGAGTGCTTTTAGACACTTAGGTTGTTGATTGCCTCTTTAAGTTTCTTGGGTTTGGATCGGGTTAATGGTCAGATGTTAGTGCAAGAGCTTCTTCATGTTTCACTGGTCATTCCTAGCCATGAGCTTCTCTTTTTTTGCTTTCCATGCTCGTATGAACCCCTTCCTCTTGAAAAGGATTTGACCTCAAATCTAATTCATCTACAATGAAAGGCACAAGATCAGAAACATTGAAGCTTTAACTCACATTATACTTACCTTAAAGATCAATTTTATAAGAGTTGTTGTTGATCTTCTAAACTATCTTAAAAGGTCCATCAATTTTGGACATAAGTTTGGATTTCCTTTCAACTGAAAATCTTTCCTCAAGTGAACCCACACGAGGTCTTCCACCTCAAATGCAATTTCACCTCTTCCTTTGTTGGTCTTTATTGCATATTGTTGGGTTCTGACCTCAATATTCTTTCTTGCATTATCATGGATCTGTTTAACCATCTCAGCCTTTTCTCCATCAATACTAGCTCTTTCACTTAATGGCAAATGGATTAGATCTCAAGGAGATAAAGGATTGAAACCGTAAACAATATGAAAAGAAGAATACTTAAAAGCAAAATGGACAGAATGGTTATATGCAAAATTCAACATGTGGTAAATATTCTTCCCATGTTTTTAGATTTTGTTTGATTAATGCACGCAATAAAGAAGACAAAGTTCTATTAACTACTTCAGTTTGACCATCCGTTTGTGGGTAACATGTTGTAGAGAATAGCAACTTAGTTCCTAACATAGACTAAAGAGTTTTCCAAAAATAACTCAAGAATTTAGTGTCTCTATCAGAAACAATGGTCATAGGTATTCCATGCAACCGAACTACCTTTTTAAAAAACAGATTGGCTATATGCAATGCATCATCATTCTTGTGACATGCTATAAAATGAGTTATCGTAGAGAATCTATCCAACCACAAAGTCTATTAATATATCAATCCATGGATGAGTAGGAATGGGTAAAGGAGTGTATAAATTGTGGGGTTAAACCTTAGGCTTAGCATGTTTACATTTGGCACACCTTGCACAGATTCTTTCTACTTCTCTCTTTATGTGTGGCCAGTGGAAAAGATATTGCATTACCTTAAGAGTTTTGGCAACTCCAAAATGCCCCCATCAATCCTCCTCCATGGGCTTTTCTAACTAATAAGCCTCGAATAGAACAATTAGGCACACATAATCTATTATCATAAAATAGGAATCTTTAATGCCTATAGAATTTGCCTGAAACAAATTTTCTGCTAGTAATGTGTATGTCTTTAAATTCGGGGTCAGTTTCATATAGATATTTAAGTTGTTCAAAGCCTAACAACTTAGCATCAAGAACAGAGATTGAGGTATACTTCCGTGACAATGAATCTGCTACAATATTTCCTTTACCTTGTTTGTATTTGATGACATACATAAATGTTTCTATGAACTCTATTCACCATGCATGCCTTTTGTTCAGCTGCTGTTGGCCTTTTAAGTGTTTAAGTGACTCATGATCAGTGTGAACCAGGAACTCCTTAAGCCACAAGTAATGTTTCCAAGTTTGTAAAGCACGGACCGAGGTATACAATTCTTTGTCATAGGTTGGATAGTTGATGGTGGCTCCTCCAGGATTCTCACTGAAATAGGCTAAAGGTTTCTTATCCTACATCAAAATAGCTCCAATGCCTATACCTGAAGCATCACATTCTATCTTGTAATGTGATGAAGATAGAAGATGTGCATGTGTAAGTTTTTCTTATCCTACATCAAAACAGCTCTAATACCTATACCTGAAGCATCACATTATAAGGTTTTAAGAAAACCAGATAAAGATAGAAGGTGTGCATGTGTAAGCTTTTCTTTCAAAGCTTAGAATGAGCTTTATTGAGTTTCTCTCCATTCGAATCTTATGTCTTTCTTGATTACTTTAATAAGTGAGGCAGCAATAATGCTTAAATCCTTGACAAAGCGTCTAGAAGCCAACTAGCCTATAGAAACTTCTCACTTCTCCTACTATTTTTGGCTTGGCAATTCCTTAATAGATTTGATCTTCTCTTCATCAACCTTAATACCATCTTCACTTACAACAAAGCCTAGGAACACATGTTATATGTACAAAAGTGCATTTCTTAAGATTGGCATATAGTTTTCCTTTTCTAAGAACACTTAGAATTGATGTCAAATGACTAGCATGCTCTTCTAGATTCCTCTTGTAATTTAAGATGTCATCAAAGTATACTACAACAAAGACTCCTAAGAATGCTCTAAGAACATGGTTCATCAACCTTATGAAAGTACTAGGTGCATTTGTTAACC
>JAENJI010000081.1:0-26473 GCA_018901935.1 Pugionium cornutum
TAGAAACCAAGAGTGCAAGAACAAAGGTTGAAACCAATCTTCTCTCTCTCTAAAAATGCCCAGAGCAATAAACTAAAAGAAACTTAAATGAAACTTAGGTTAAAAGTGCTTAAGAAGGATGTATATAGTATCCCTAATAATTAGGTTTAATCTCGGGACAAACCGGGTAAGTAAAAATAGGTTTAAACTGCTTTGGGCTTGGGTTGACCCAAGATCGGCCATATGGCCGATCTCCTGATGGGATGTGATTTTGAGGCTGATCCGAGATTGGCCATGGTGAGACCGGCCATTAGGCCGATCTGGTGATGAGCATGGGCGATCTGCCATGGTGAGACCGACCATTAGGCCGGTCTGGTGATGGGCATGGGCGATTGGCCATGGTGAGACTGGCCATTAGGCCAATCTGGTGATGGGTTTGGGTTTTGCATGAGTTGGCTTGAGATCGACCAGGCTGGGAAGGGAGTTGGCAAGTCTTGGCATGCTGCTCGCCGGGTGATACACGACCGGTTTTGTGTGATCGGCCTGATGGCGGGTTAACAAAAAAAATTCTGAATATTTTGTTAGATCTATGATTTTTAACTGCTTAATATTGGGTTTCTAAATATTTTGCATTGATTGTTATTTTTTTGCAATGACAGTTATTTTATTGCATTTTTTTGGTGGTTTCCTAGATTGTGCATGCATTTACGGCGGTTTTTGATTGTTTTTCGGTTGCATTTTCAGGTATTTTGTTGCATCTTTGCTTCTAGCAGACTTCTCATGAGTCGCACATACTTCTTGTGAGTCTCGAAGACTTCTTCGCTTCGCTCAGACTTCTCATGAGTCGCACAGACTTCTCATGAGTCGCACAGACTTCTTCGCTTCATGCAAACTTCTTCGCTTAGTGCAGACTTCTTCACTTAGCGCAGACTTTTTCGCTTAGCGCAGACTTCTTCGCTTAGCGCAGATTTCTACGCTTAGCACAGATTTTTTCGCTTAGCGTAGACTTCTTCGCTTTGCACAGTTCTTCGCTTAGCGTAGACTTCTTCGCTTTGCACAGTTCTTCGCTTAGTGCAGATATCTTTGCTTTGCGCAGACTTCTTCTTTTTTTGGTTGAATAACTAATTTTTTTTACGATTGTAGTCTTTAAAATGGAGAAAATTGAGTTTCCAGCTAGGTTGTTCACCAAAAACCAGGAGCCCATCCCGGATAAAAGGATTGCATATCATTGTTGTGATGGTGAATTAATGTATGCGCTTAAGGCTGCTCTTCCTGCAGATGAATGGGATTTTTTATGCGATTCACCTTTGGGAGTTTGACTGAAGTTCTACCAGACTTTGCATCAAAGTATGTTGAACCCATTGTGCCTCTACCTAATCTAGCCACACTAAGCTATCGTATCTCGAGGTCATAAAAACATCAAAGTGGCACTATAAAATCAGGTACATTATGAAATTATTTATTTTTGTACTTGATTTTCCCGTGTTACTAACTTTGTGTTTGCTGCTTAATTTTCGGTATAAGAGGGTGCAAACTTTGTGACCATATTGGAAGGGTGAAGTTGATGATAAAAAAAGTTGCAAACATCATCAAAGCGCATTTTGGCCCTTGGAGGTTTGATGCTTTCCATTGGCCAACAGAAGGTATTACAAATGCTTCAGTGAATGTTGGTAAGGCCGATAAGGTGGCTAAGGTGACTCCTCATAAAAGAAGCTATGAATAGGACAAAGGTTCACTTTTTCTGTCAAAAAGTGTGACATGGAGGATAGGACAAATATGATGGAGACAATGAATACTCACTTCGAGACGTGCTTCTCGAATTTCTTAAACAAAGTGATAATCGACATTCAAAATATCGAGAAAAAGGTTGATACTCTGTCAAAGAAAGTGGATGTCATGAAGCACAACTTGGAGGATCTTAAGGCAGGCCTCAACATTGTTGTCAAAGGTGGTGCATTTGGTGTTGTTAGTTCTCGAACAACCCAATCACACGTTTGATTATTTGATCCTCTATTTGTACACTATATTGATTAAACTTATTTGATTGTTGTTGTGGTTTGGTAATTGGAACCTAATGCTTACAAACTTCTTTGGAATAAATATTTGATTGGTTGTGTTATGCAATTTGATTTAAGGATGGATCCTGCAATTATAATAAACAAGGAGCAAGTGAAAGCATCGTCAGAGAAAAGCAAGGCAGTGTAGAATACGTCGGCACGATAAAAAAGCCAAGAGATGATATGTCTGCCTTAAAAAGAAACAAAACACTAAAAAAGGCAGCGATGATCTTGCAATGGACCAAAAGTGCTAGATTGCATAAACTTGGTTCCACTCAACAATCATCGTTCCAAGGAAATAGCACCATCAAAAAAATAATTAAAAATAAAAAAACTTTTGGTGGTAGCTATTATCCGTTCGCTGAAGTGGACAAACAAAAAGTAAAGGTGCTCGATGATTGGTTGAAACTTGACGCGTAAGTTATCATTTTATTATTTTCTTAGAAACTTGATGTACAATTTATCTTGTATTCTTATTATTTTATAGCTTCACACTAATACTCATTATGGTACCCATTGGAGTGACACTTTAAAGGAATCTAGCTCTCGAATGTAGTTAGATCCATCATTAGTCTAGCAAAGGTTCTGTCTCTCTTGCCCCCTCGAAGGTATGAGTAGATCTTACTACAAGAAAACTGCTAAAATGCATGTCCAATTTGCGACCACATACATGGTTGCAAAATTTGTGACCCCTATTGCCACAGTTTTACGACCAATTTGCGACTACGGAGCAGTAGTCGTATATTGCTCGCACTTTTGGGACTAAAACTCGTAGTCGCAAATTGGTCGTAATACGTAACCATATTGCGACCAACATGCAACTAATTTGTGACCAGGGTGTGCAGTCGCTAATCAGTGGCAAAATTGCGATTGATTAGTGACTGCTTGTGGTAGACCCATGTGCTGGTCGCATATTGGTCGCAAAATATGCGACCAATTTGCGACCACGATGGGAGTGGCAAAACGACAACATGAACAACATGTGCGTGGTAGGTATACCTACAAATACCAACTATTGTGGTTGCAAAGTAGTAACAAAGTAGTGGCAAAGTAGTGGCAAAATCTTATATATGTGCCCCCATGTCTCTTCTCTCATTTGTAGAATCAAAAGAAAAAAAACTTCAAACATGTGGGAAAATTACAATAATCGAGAGATTGGATGTACAGAAGCATTGATAATGAAACAAGAAATATATCGGCGGAATTTGCACAAGGCATGTAGTAGTTCATGAATTTTGCAAGTAGTAAACCAATAGCTCAAAGTAATGGAGGTAAGTTTTCTGTCCTTGTATTAATTGCAAAAATGATAAATTTGTTCTGGGACCCAAAATTTGGAATCATCTGTATAGTCGAGGATTTATGTCAAATTATTATATTTGGTGTAAACATGAAGAAGAACTAAATGTTCAGTTACGCATGAATAGTCGGTGTGATGATCCATAGAAATCAGGGAGGTACGTATGGTACTAGTGAAGAAATAGTAGATACATTCGGTGATAGATATGTTGAAATGGTGATGGACACATTTCGTGAGACTACGACTGATGAGTACTATAATCAACACGAGAAAGGCTTTAATAATGTAGAAGAACCAAATTCAGAAGCACAAAACTTTTACAACATGTTAGAAGCTGCGAAAAATCCATTGTATGATGGTTGTCATGAAGGACACTCACAGTTATTTTTAGATGCTCGGTTCATGAACATTAAGTTTGATTTTAATCTTCCTAAAAAATGCATGGACTACTGGGCAGAGCTGTTTACTGAATATTTTTCTGAGGAGAATCAAACAACGGATAATATTATGAAACCAAGAAACTGATGGGAAATTTAGGGCTCCCATTTTATACAATTGACGTGTGTGTTCACAATTGTATGATCTTTTGGAAATAAGATGAAAAATGGGAAAATATAAATTTTGCGATTCCCCCCAATATAAGCCAAACGAGGGCAAGACGAGAATACCTTGCAGTCGTATGTGGTATTTACCAATATGAGATAGATTTAAGAGAATGTATCAAAGCGAGCAAACCGCAGTGGTAATGAGGTGGCACGTAGAGCATGAAGCAGAAGACAGAGAAATGAGTAATCTATCTGATGCTACGAAGTAGAAAAATTTTCAATATCTACATCCAAGATTTTCTGTTAAATCTCGAAATGTTTATGTTGGCTTATGTAATGATGAGTTCAATCCATTTTGGCATGTCTCATAATCATTCATTATAGCCGGTGATTATCACTCTATATAACTTGCCACCTGATATGTATATGAAAAAAGAGTATGTGTTTCTAACAATTCTGAATTCGGGACCAAATCATCCGCACGCTATCCTAGATATATTCCTCCGATCTTTGATTGATGAGTTGAAAGAATTGTGGTCTGCTGCGTGGAGACATACGATGTGTCGTTAAATCAAAATTTTAATCTAAAAACCGTATTACCCTGGACGATAAGCGATTTTCCAGCGTATGAAATGTTGTCAGGATGGACAACGCATGGTAGACTGTCTTGTCCAATTTGTATTGATGATACAAAAGCATTTCAATTACCAAAAAGTAGAAAGATGTGTTGGTTTGATTTTCACAGAAGGTTTCTTACTAAGGGTCATCCGTTACAGAAAAATATAAAAAAAATTTTTAAAGGGGAATCACGTTTTGAGTGACTATCCTCCACAATCACTGATAGGCAAACAAGTTTTATACGAGCAAATAAAAACTGTTAATCCTTTAAAAATATCTGACTGTGGTGGAAACGGTCATGAAACTAAACAGGATGGTTATGGAAGCTGGCATAATTGGCACAAAGAAAGCATATTTTGGGAGTTGTCGTAAGGGACGAATCTTAACCTTCGACATAATCTTGATGTGATGAATATAGAGAAGAATTTCTTTGATAACATCATTAATACTATTATGAATGTCAAGGATAAATCAAAAGATATATTTAAGTCAAGGTTAGATAATGCAAATTTTTGCTCTCGAAAAGAGCTGGACGTGGATGGTCGGGGTAATGGTGCATTCCCTATATTTAGATTAACACAAAATGCCAAAAAACGCTTATTGGAATGTATCAAAAATGAGGTGAAATTTTCGGACGGCTATGCGGCAGATTTAGAAAATTGTGTGGATATGGATGAACTGAAGTTCTCGGGCATGAAGAGCCATGATTATCATGATTGTCATGTTTTTATATTTTCATAACTTTAACCACGAAACGTTCATCTAGCATTATCTGGTATATACTATTAAACATATTTTATTTTTTAGTTATGTATAATAATAATAATAATTTCATGTACTAATTACTAGATTAAAATATAGGGCTTGGAGGATTTTTTCCAAGATCTATGCTCCAGATCATTGCAACAAACTCATGTCCGAATTCTTAAAGAAAACATAGTTATAATTTTGTGCATTCTGGAGAAGATCTTTCCACCTACATTTTTTGACGTCATTGAGCACCTACCTATACATTTTCCATACGAAGCTGAATTGGGTGGACCTGTGCAATATAGGTGGATGTATCCATTTGAAAGGTTTTTTAAAAAACTTAAAAGTAGGGCGAAGAACAAACGATATGCTGCAAGATCGATTGCTGAATCATATGTCATTGATGAGATATCCTACTTCTCGGAGCATTACTTTGTTGCCCATATACGCACCAAAAACAGGTAGTTACCGTAAATTATTTTGTTTATTAATTATTTTATTTTTAAGGTTAAGTAATTAACTTTTCGTGCTGAATTGTGTATAATATATATACATGTCTACTATATTCGATGAAGGTGACGTCCATATGTATCCGGATCCCGGAGTTCCGGATATATTTACTCACATGGATCGTCCAAGTGGTAAAAGTAAAGAAATATGACTCTACGAAAAAGAATACAAATATGCATATGCATATGTTTTGAGATTGTGAATATTTTCGTCCACTAGAGAGGTAATAAGTTACTATACAAACAATTTCATTTATTACATAACAATTTCATTGTAATTAACCAATATATATTATATTTTCGTATTTAATTTTGTAACATATTTGAAGATCAAATTTGTTTTACGTATCCATATCACTCGGAAGATGACATTTCATCGAAAAGAGAGAAAAAGTTCTATATATGGGTTGAAATTATGTATGTATACTTAATTAATATGTATATGTTGTTTATATTTTTTATAATTTTGAAATACTAATTACTGATATATATATATATATATATAGGACTGACGATCTATTTCCCCCGAACTATGGCCATATAGCAACAAATCTACCCAAACTATCGTTGTAGTGCTCAGTCTACATAATTTGGAAGTTGAAAATCTATTTACCCATCAGAGTAAAGTTCAAAACTTAAATCCCCATCAGAGTAAAGTTGAATACCCAAATAGACACAATTGTGATTCGATTCGGTTTACTGTATTTAAAATTGTCGTTAACCATTAAAACGAAAATTAAAACCGATTTAAACCAGATTATAACCGGATTAAGATTTAACCCGAAATAATAAAACCCGGGTTTAGGTTTATAAACCCGATTTGTGGTTTTTCCCCCAAAAATCACAAACCCTAATTTCTTCCCCAAATCACAAAATCGATTTCTTCCCCCAAATCAATTTCTTCTCCAAATCGCAAATCTATTTCTTCCATAAATCGATTTCTTCCCGAAATCAATTTCTTCCCGAAATCGTTTGCTTCCCGAAATCGATTTTTTCCCAAATCGATTTCTTCCCCAAATCGCAAACCCTAAATTTCTTCCCCAAATCGCAAACCCTAATAGCCCTTTTCCCAAAATCGATTTCACTCCACATGTCGATAGTGGGTTTCGACCCGGATATTGATCGAGAGGAGGATTCCGATGAGTTCAACATCGAACAAGCCGTGCTGGATTTTGTGGATGAAGCTCCGGTTCTTCACAATGTCATCCCTGACAGTGACAGTGAGGATTCCGACGACAATGTTGAAGGTGAGGAGGGAGACCAAGACCGAATTCATCGTGGTGATGGGAATTTATATGAAGGGCAGATTTTCTACAACGGCATAGCTTTTAAAGAAGCCGTTCTTGACTATGCTTTGACAACTGGCCGGAATATCAAACAATATAGGAATGATCAAACAAAGTTAGGTTATTGTTGTGTAGGTGATGGTTGTCAATGGCGTATCTATTGTGCTAGTACGGGTAGGAGTGATAAGTTGCATGTTAGTGTGTTTAAAAAAGTGCATACATGTGTTCCGAATGGTGAGTGTGAGATGATTAAGGTCCCTGTCATAGCAAGATTGTTCTTAGATAAAATGAGGGATGAACCTGAGTACTTTATGCCTATGAAAATAGAAGAATTGATGAAAGAGCGATGGAAGATCACTGTAACTCGTCCTCAGTGTCAAGCCGCTAGGAATAAGGCTCTGAAGTGGATAGAAAGAGAATACGATGAGCAATTTGGTCGTCTTCGAGATTACGCTAATGAGATTCTCCTTTCAAACCCAAATTCTAGTGTTGAAGTAGACACTTTTAGAAATGAGGAAGGATTAAATGTGTTTAATTTGGAAGTTGGCATGGAGTTATAACGAAGCTGATTTCAGAGAAAATTTGGAGAGGATATCCATTTATGATAGTGAAGTGTATGAGGATGTTCTGAAGATGAATCCAAAGCGTTGGTGTAGGGCTTTTTACAAGCTAGGCTTGCAATGGTTCGTATTGCCAAAAGATCTGTCAAGTGTCATATGCATTTAGGGATATGTACTCCGTACGTGATTGCTTTCCTTGCTTCAGAACATAAGAGAGCTTCAGAGTGTAAGGTTTATAGATCAACCAATATGATGTATGAAGTTGTTCTTAGTGATTGTTCATATCGGGTTAGCTTGGATAGAAGAAGTTGTAGTTGTAGGAAGTGGGAGATTACCGGTATTCCGTGTGAGCATGCCTATGCAGTCATTATGAACAAAAAACTTGAGGCTGAGGAGTATGTGAGCCACTGGTTTCGAACAACTACTTGGACAAGGACTTATGAAGAAGGTCTTGTTCCATTAAGAGGTGCTCGTTTTTGGCCAAGTGGATCTGAGCCTTTGGTGCATCAACCTCCCGAACCACCTCAACCTGGTCGGAAAAAGAACAGTAGGAAAGAAAAGAGAAAGAAAGGAAGAAATGAGTCTCCCTCAAAGAAGCAACCAAGACCATTGAAACGTATAATGCATTGTGGCATTTGTGGTGAAGCCAACCATAACTCAAGATTTCATAAGAAGGATGCACAAGTATGATTTGTTGTTTTCCTTTTTTGTGGCTGATATTTCTATACTTATTACTGATATTCCTATGTTTATTGTGTCTTTGTTTAGGATTCTCAAATTGAACCAACTCAAGGAATGCTCACTCAAGATGATGTTTGAAGACTGTTTTTAGTGGTTCTTGGAGCTGTTTGTGAGGCTGTTTGTGGCTGTTTTTGGGGCTGTTTGGGGCTGTTTTTGGGAGCTCTTTTTGGCTGTTTTTGGAAGTTGTTTGTGGTTGTTTTTGGGAGCTCTTTCTGGATGTTTTTTGGAGCTGTTTGTGGCTGTCTTTGTGGCTGTTACTGAATTTAGTTAATGACTGAATATATTGCTACATTGGATGAAATTTAACTACATTGGATCATATGTTATTGCATTTTAAAAATTGTTTCATAAGAATACAAACCAAACAGTACAATACAACCACAAACACACAAAATCAACATTTTCTTAACATAAGCTTTGTGTTCATCCAACACATCATCGACCCTCTCCAATATCTCTTCTTTTATTGCCATTTGTATCCTCTCAAATACACTCTCTTGAAGCTTCACTATGTCGTCTGCAATTTCTTGAAGTCGCAATGTTTTCATGGCCAATGCATCTATCTCATTCACAATTGCCTCATCAATCCACTTAAAGACATGTTCATCATCAATAAGCTACATAAGAAACAAGTTTTTGCCCCATTAGCCGACAAGTATTGCACCATCAAAAAACAAGTATCTATAATCACTTAATACATTATTTGTTGCTGCAAATGCACACCTAAAGTACCTACGGTAAGGATTGGCATCCGATTTCGACATCTTTGTTATAGTTTTTTCCCCACACCAACATTTCTTCGGCACACCAACCACTCTTCCTCTTTCTCTTCCACGGCTACCACTCGATGTTCCAGATGATGTGTTCATCCTCTTCGCTCAAATTCCCAAATCGATTACGAAATGACTCTCGATTTTGGTTTTTTTTCGATTTCTTTGGCACACCAAGCCCTAACCTTTGATTCGAAAAAAAAATGAAACCCTATTTCGATTTCGAAACCCTAACCTTTGATTCGAAAGCAACCACTCTTCCTCTTCACACTCGATTTCGATTTCTAGTTCGACATCGATTTGGGAATTTTCATTAGGGTTTCATTTTTCTTCGGGTTTTTAACTTGGTTCACGGGTCAGATTTTAGGTCGGGTCATGGTTCATGGGTCGAATGTTGAGTGGTATTGGTTTGATTTTGGGTTTATGTTAAAAACCGGAAAAACCAGCCATATGTGGTTATACGGTTTGTTTTATAGACCGAAATAACCAAAACGATGGGGATTTACGTTTCGAACTTTAAATTATGGGTAAATAGATTTTTCAACTTCCAAATTATGTAGACTAAGCACTACAACAATAGTTTGGGTAGATTTGTTGCTATATGGCCATAGTTCGGGGGGAAATAGATCGTCAGCCCTATTTGATGATTATAGGTCAATGCAAGCACCTCAACAAATCCACGCGCATTTCCGTTATGGGCTATAGAATTAGTGCAATGTCTGATGAACAAAACGACAACTTGGCGAATATATTTTACAACAGGTTATATGTTCCACACGAAGAAACATGGAAACAGAAGAAACACATGTAACTATGGCATTTGTGTCAAATGAGACAATTACTCAGATGTATCTGATGAAACTGTGATTTACAGGATTTTAACAGATATCATTAAACTTGAGTATGGTAGACTCCTAAATTTAAAGATCACGCTTTTTTAATGTGAATGGTACGATCATATGCTTTCGAAAAGAACTCGAAAGTCAGAAAATGATGTTGTTGATGTCTTATCATCAGGAAAATACTATAAATACGAACCCTTTATTTTAGTACGTAAATAAATAACTATAAATATATACTAATTTCTATTACGTAAAATTCTATACATTTGTTTACATAATTAACTAATTTACGTTTCATTAATTATATAATGTACCACAGCCTCTCAAGCATATCAAGTTTGTTCTATTCCTTATACGCACACCAAATCATTATCAAAACAAACATGGCTCAATGTTCTCAAAGTTAATCCGAGATCTAATATTTTGGGGAACTAAAAAACAAAGACGAGAATGGCCTTTTGCAACAAGAAAATGATGAAAAGGTAACGGTGGTTGACGAGAAAGATGTGGATCGTTTGGTTGATAGAGTTAATCAAACCAAAGAAATTGATTTCGACGTTGAAGATGTCGAACTAGAAGATGAATTTCAATGTAATATTTCATCTTCAGATGACGATGAGGACGCAGAGATGTAATATATTTTACTTATAAAACTGATATTACAAATTTTGTATGCATTTATGTACACAAACTATAAAACAATAATTCTTATGATCAATTTTTATTATCAATTTCTATTAACTCTTTTTTCCAATTTTTAACTATGTAGTAGCAAATTGGTCGCAAACATAGCGACCAATTTGCGACTACATCAAAACATTTACACAATGGTCGCAAATTGGTCTCTAATTTACGACCAATTTGCGACTACAAGTGTATTTTACATGTTTGTTATGTATTTTCACATTTAAAACATATATTTTCAATATTAGGCATGTAAAAATTATTTCAAGTGGAAAAGTATAAAAAAACTATAATTTTGTTGATCTAAATTTATGAAACATATAAATTGTATATGAGTAGTATAAGGTTAAAGAAATGTGTTAAGTGTTTTAGGTAAATGATATGTAAATTTGGTAAATCTGTAAATTATTGTTGTTACTTAGTAATTGAAGTTTATGCAACTCATAATAATGTCATTAATCTCATATAATTCATAATTTATACAAAAAATATAATTTAGGGTTTATGGTATTAATTGTGATAATTTTGCCACCACTTACCATTACATTGGGAATGTGGTGGTTAATTGGTCACAAAAATAAGGTGTAGTCGCAAATTGGTCGCAAAAGAGCCACCAATTTGCGATTATAGGTTGCAAATTCATATGTGATCGTAAAGTGGTCGGTAATTTGCGACCACATGTGTAATTTTAAATGTTTTTATGTATTTTTCATATTTAAAACTTATATTTTCAATCTTAGGTATGTACAAATCATTATAGGTGAAAAATATAAACAAAACTATAATTATGTTAATCTAAATGTATGAAACATATAAAGTGTATATGAGTAGTATAAGGTTAAAGAAATGTGTTAAGTATTTTAGATAAAGATATGTAAATTTGGTAAATGTGTAAATTGTTGTTGTTTACTTAGTAATTGAAATTTATACAACTCATAATAATGTAATCAATCTCATATAATTCAAAATTTTCACCAAATTCTTCTAATTTAGGATTTGGGTATTATTTATGATTAATTTGCCACCACATAACAGAATTGTTGATGTGGACCACCACTAAATAGGAGGGAGTTGATAATTTTGGAAAAAATTTTAACTCACTCCACATTAAGTGTGGTCGAAAATGGGTCACAAATTTGCGACCACCAATTAATTTGGTGGTATTTGAAAGTTTTCGGAAATTTCAACCCCCAACAAATTAATTGGTGGTTGCAAATTGGTCGCAAATATTTTGTATATATATGTGACTCGTTCTCCCTCATTTTCACACTTCAAACAATCCTCCAACTTTCTAAAAATCCTCTCAAACACTTTAACCAAATTAACAACAAAAAATTAGTACCCAATGGCATGTTATGGTAGGTCGTTGAGAGGTCATGGAAGACGACAAATCCCATCGTCTTCTGGCTGTAAATTATCGGCCTTTTCGAACCCCTCACCCACCGCTTATAGAGCGCATCCCATCTTCCTCGACAATAAACATTCATTATTCACACAGTTCTTCAAATCGAACCGTCTAATCGGTTTCAGGAATCGAGGAGCATGAGGAGGAAGAGGTTCTGCCTTCCAAAACGGAAACGGGAGAACAAACTATCACCTTAGATAGTACCGAACATGACCTGGTAATTTTTATTATTTATTTAATTTTAATAATATTTATTCATATAAAATTAGTAAAACTATTAAAATTAGTAAAATTAAGTATGTATTTAAAATTAATAAACTTAATAAAATTATTATTTATTATTTATTAAAAATTAATAAAATTAATAAAATTACTCAAATTATTATTTATTAAAAAAATTATAAAAATTTATTTGAAATTCTAAATATTTAATATATTTAAATTATTAGGTTTGACCGGAACAAAAAAGCTATAACCCGTCAGATTTCAAAAATTCTAAAAAATAAATTTTGACATTTCCTACTACAGTTGGACGGTCGTGCCAACTGAATGCTAGGAAAAGTACTTTATATAATTTGCGGTAAGTATTTTTATTTATATTAATTTTAATTAATTTTTTATTTAATAAAAATACTTAATTATAAAAATTAATAAATTTAAATTTGCAAACAATCGTACACCTGAGATCATGTGATCACTTCGCTCGTATGGAAAGAGTTTGAATCCGTTTGTATTAGATGGATGAAAGGGATGATGAGCATGGTTCATACAACTGGAAAACGTTTAAGATGAATTCTCCAAGTCTTTACAAAACAATGACAGACTACTGAGAAATAAAAACGGCGAATGAGAGGAGTAGGAAATCCTCCAACAATCGCAATTCCTCTCGGGATGGTCTTGGTCCGCACAAACATTTGTCGGGGCAAAAATCCTACATCCAGATTCAACAGAAAATGGTAATTTAATTACAAAATTCAAATTTAAAATTAATTGTTAATTTACTAATAATTTATTTTAAAAATTAAGAAAATAATTTGGACGACCGGTCTCAATTGGTAAACTCTTTATAAATACTCACACTTGGGAAGATGGTTCGTATGTAGATTTGAAAGCAAAACAAATCGATGAAGCATACGAACACAACGTCCAAGAAAAGATGACGATCGTTGAGATCGATCCATGTGAAACATCAGACGGTACTTCCCGCCGAATAGAGCTGACCCAAGAGGAGAAGAATGAGATCTTCATTCAGTTATAACATATTTTTTTAAAAACATTTCTTTTATTTACACCAAATTTATTTTTACTAGTTTTTTTAATTATTTTTTAGTCCTCTGTTGTGGATGACTGAATACGTCTTTATGGATTCGACAGTCTTAACCGCATTCATGGGTCGGGCAGGTGTAGTGGCTTCTCATCCACTACCTCCGACTTCATTTCGCTTCAAGATCAACTACTCGCCGTGCAGCAACAAATTAAAGAACAAATCGTGAGAAATGTTCGGATCGGAGAACAAAATGCACAAATACTTGAAGCAAATCAGCGAATGGAGTAACGAGTTTCCCAGTTGGATGAAGAACGAAGACAGCGGGAATTACAAGATCAAGAAAACCAAAACCGCATAAACAACTTGGAGATGATTGTCAGCTATTTCTAACGGACGGATCCCGCTTTCGCGACGTTTATGCGGGATAACAATGCACCACCCGGACCATCGAATGCCTCACCAACAATTTCGCCTTCTTATTTCCAATTTTCGCCTCTGGATAATTATTTTTTTTCTTTTTATGTAATTTAAAATTTATAATTAATAAATTTTATTATTTTTCTTTTAGTAATTTGTTTATATTTTAATTTAAATATTAATTACTAATTTAATTTAAAAATATAATTATTACTAAATAACAATTATTAAAAATATATATAATTTAATAATTAATATTTATAAAATATTACAAATAAATATTTAATATTTTATTAAAATTCAATTAAAATATTTTTTAATTTTAATCTTAAATGTTTTAATAAATTATTTTTTAAAATTCTATTGTGGTCGCAAATTGGTCACAAATATTTTAAATATTTGTGACCAATTTGCGACCACAGTTGATATCAAAACACTTTACAAATCAGTCAAAAAAACTTGTGACTAATTTGCAACCACAGTTAAGTGTAGTCGCAATTTAGTCACAAGTTTTTGTGACCGATTTGCGACCACCCTCGTTTTTCAAAATAAGGACAGTCACAAATCGGTCAAAAAAATTTGTAACCGATTTACGACTAAAATGTAAATGTAGTCACAAATTGGTCACAAAAGTTTGTGACCAACGTAGTCGCAAGTTGGTCACAAAAGTTTGTGACCGATTTGTAACCACAGTGGAAAATGTGGTGGTAAATTGATGACAAAAGTTTGTGACCAATTTGCGACCACGGTGGAAAACGTGATGGCAAATTGGTCACAAAAGTTTGTGACCGATTTGCAACCACGGTGAAAAACGTGGTGGCAAGTTGGTCACAAACTTTTGTGACTGATTTACGACCATAGCTTTTGTGACCACAGTTGTAGTGGCAAAGTGGTAGAAAATTTTGTAACTACGGTGGAGTCACAAATTAGTCGCAAATTCTGTCACAACGACGTGGTTGCAAAATGTACAACTATTACCGTGCTCACAAATTAGTCGCAAATTAGCGACTAATTTGCGAGCACAAAAATTTGTGACAAAATATTTGCGACCACATGCTGTGGTTGCAAGGTAGTCACAAATTGGTGATTTGTGACCACATGCATGGTCGCAAATCACCTGTTTTCTTGTAGTTTCTAAGCGTTTTTTAGACGTTCTTGTTATTCAGTGATAGATCTATATGTTTTTTTCTAGATCTATTTTTGTTTTGAATTTTTGGTGGCTTTTTTGTTATAGGTTGATCTTGTGACGTCTCTGAGTCCGCACCAGGCCGCCACACTCGCATCCCACCGTCGAAGGTATAGGTTCTTTTGGAAAAAATAGTTTTTGTGGGTGTTTGAGAAAATAGTTTCTAAATATTTTGCGGGCTTCTTAAAAAATAATTTTTGGTGGTTTTATGTGAGAGTTTGGTCCCACGAAGTCTATGAGCCCGTGCCGCAGCCGTCGAAGGCATGTATTAATATTTTGGTTGATATTTGAAAATTTTGTTTTCACGGGGTTTTTGAATATTTTATTTTCGTTTGTTAGCAAAATTTTGTTACATCTATTTTTGTTAGATCTATGATTTTTGTTGGATCTATGATTTTGTTAGATCTATGATTTTACTCGCGAGTTAACAAAAATTTTCAGCATATTTTGTTAGATCTATTATTTTTAACGGCTTAATATTGGGTTTTTGAACATTTTGCATTGATGGTAATTTTGTTGCGATGACGTTTATTTTTTTGCACGTTTTGGTGGTTTTTGGGATTTTGCTTGTATTTACGACTGTTTTCGGTTGTTTTCCGGTTGTATTTTTGGGTATTTTGTTGCATCTTCGCTTTTGGTAGACTTCTCATGAGTCACACACACGTCTTATGAGTCTCGTAGATTTCTTCACTTGGCGCAGACTTCTCATGACTGGAACAGACTTCTCATCAGTTGCGCAGACTTCTCATGAGTTGTATAGAATTATTTGCTCCGTGCATACTTCTTCGCTTAGCACAGACTTCTTTGCTTCTTGCAAACTTTTTTTGCTTAATGCAGACATCTTTGCTTCGCGCAGACTTCTTTTCTTATTGGTTGAACAATTGATTTTTTTCATGATTGCAGTTTTTGTAGCCATACTAAGCTATCGTAGCTCTCGATGTCGTAAAAACATCAAAGTGACACTACAAAATCAGGTACGTTATGAAATTCTTTATTTTTATACTCGATTTTCCCATGTTACTTTGTGTTTGATGCTTAATTTTCTGTAAAAGAGGGTGCAAAACTTTGATATGAAGGAGTTCACCGAGATGTGACCATATGAAGTGGATGATAAAAAGTTGCAAACATCATCACAGCGTATTTTAAGCATTTCGGCCCTTGGAGGTTGAATGTTGGTAAAGTTGATAAGGTGGCCAAGGTGACTCCTCATAGAAGAAGCTATGAACAGGACGAAGGTTCACCTTTTCTGTCGAAAAGGGTGACATGGAGTAAGGAGAGGACAAATATGATGGAGACGATGGAAACTCATTTCGAGACGGTCTTCTCGAATTTTCCAAACAAAGTGATCATCGGAATTCAAAATGTCAAGAAAAAGGTTGATACTTTGTCAAAGAAAGTGGATGTCATGGAGTGGATGATCTTAAGGGAGGCCTCAACATTGTTGGCGAAGGTGGTGCGTTTGGTGCGGTGAGTTATCAAACAATTCGATCACGTGCTTTAAAAAAGAAAAAGTAATGATTATTTGATCCTCTATTTGTACACTATATTGATCGAACTTATTTGGTTGTTGTTGTGGTTTGGTAATTGGAACCTAATGCTTGCAAAATTCTTTGAAATAAGTATTTACAAACTTCTGTGGAATAAATATTTGATCGTGTTATGGAAATTAATTTAAGGATGGATCCTGCAATTATAACAAACAAGGAGCAAGTGAAAGCATCGACAAAGAGAAGTACTGCAATGTAGAATATATCGGCACGATAAAAAAAGCCGAAAAATGATATGTCTTTCTTTAAAAATAAACAAAGTACTAAAAAAGGCAGTGGTGGTCTTGCAACGGGCCAAAAATGCTAGATTGCATAAACTTGGTTCCACTTAACAATCACCATTCCAAGAAAATACCACCATCAAAGAAATAATTGAAAATAAAAAAACTTTTGGTGGTGGGTATAAATGGTTCGCTGTAGTGGACACACAAAAAGTAAAAGTGTTTGATGATTGGTTGAAATTTGACGCATAATTTATCTTTTTATTATTTGTTTAGAAACTTGATGCGCAATTTATCTTGTATTATTATTATTTTATATCTTCACACTAATACTCATTATGGTGCCCATTGCAGTGACACTTCAAATGAATCGAATGAGTGGTTTTGCACTCTCTGAACCCCAACGAAATTGCTCAACTACGTGGTATATTTCTGATCTTCATGTTATTATTGCAGATTTCAGATTACTATTTCAGACTTCATATTATTATTGCAGACTTTAGATTATTATTGCAGATTTCTTGTTATTTGTAGACTTGGAGTTATTTCTTTGCAGACTTTTGTGATTATTGTTTATGTGTCAATACAACATATGGATGCTGGGCTAAATCTTTTAAGGCTTCGATACCAAAAGCATCCAGAATGGTTCAAGAGCGATCGAATTTGCTTCGTTGATTGTATCTTCCAGATGGTTTGGTCTAGCCATCAAAAGCACTTCTTGAATTCCACCGGGAATGCACATGGTTCAGGGAGACTTCTACCTCTAGGATCATTTGACTAGCATGTAGGTACTAAACCATCTTACTGTAGAACTGAAAAGACATGGGACTCAAAATTGATGAAATTTATTCACCGCTGCATGTAATGGTAACCATTGGGTTGCTATGTGGATATCAATACCAAAGCATCACATAGCAATATAGGACAGCGACGTCTATGACATGTCCGATATTTGTATATTCGAGGCTGTGAAACCATTTAGTTCCAGCTCTTTTGAATGAGTTATTCCTTTCATATGAGAAAAGATAAATATCCATGCAACAAGTACACGCATGAACGCATCAAAGGTCATGGAGTTCCTCAGAACATCAAGAGTGGAGATTGTGGGGTGTTTATGGTAAAGTACATTGAATGTCATCTGCTTGGATTGACATTTTTTAGTGCCTTATGTGATGCAAACATGAAAGCTACTAGAAAGAAGTTAGCTGACGAGATTTTCGACGAGACTAATAAAGTGGGACAAAAGAAAAGTCGCATGACATGTTGGAAATTTATAGACTATGTGTACTATGACTGACTTAGTAGTATAACTTATTATGACTTAGTACTGTGACTTAGTATTAATTAGTAGTGACTAACTATGATTTTGGGTTTTCACATCTTGTTGAAATTGTAAGTTATGGATGTGTTGTACCTCTTATTTGTAATTATGATGCAGGATGGTTTTGGATGTTTTTGTAACACACCATTGCTGAAATTGTACCTTGCATGGTTTCATGTTTCATAAATTACATAGTTATCTCGGCAGACTTCTCGGCAGACTTTTCGGCAGACTTCGTGGTATACTTCTCGGTAGACTAGTCATTACCTTTGTTGTCCTTAAATTCAACATTCTATGCAAAACAAAAATATTAGTAAAAATAGTTTCTTTATAAATGTCACTCTACTCAATAATAATGAAACTAGACTTAAATAATTCACTCGATTATGACCGGTTTGTTTGCATTTTGAGTAAGTGTATTGCTTGTGCGCTTTTCTTGGCTTCGTACCTTTTTTCATCACAATTTCAAGCAACAATTGGTACCTAGACTTCTTTTTTTCAGCCAAGAAGACGTCGGACAAGCGGCAGAAGACATTGGACTTTGGAAACTCCTTGACACTCATCATTTTTGGGATAAATATTATGCGCATATACAGCGTACAAATAAATTTTCGTGCAAATCAATAGTCATCACAACTGCAATAGCATGTGCGCACGGTATTTTTTCAAAATCAAACACATTACATCCACACTTGTGATGTTGTAAGTCAACGACATAATCCCACAAACCTTTTGTCACATAGAATTCTCAATTATCAGTACGCTACAGTTTTAACTTTCTTACATCATGTGAACGTATGGCCAACAAATATTCAAATCTTCGAGAGTGGAGTGTTTGTAGTTTCATAACGTCTTCACATCTTTTAAAAAGTCACCTTCGAAGCTTCTTCCATATGTACTCAAGCAAAAGTGAAATAGGAAACACATGTGCTCCTTTTAAGACAAAATTGATAGATTCTACAATATTGCTTGTCTTTATGTTATATATGTCCTCCGTAGAGTAAACTCGTGATCAAAGTCATACGTCAACTTTGTCTAAGTAATCTGCAAGGTTGTTATTCACCCTTTGTATTTTATCCATGTAACGGTTAAACTCCATCATCGTAAATACGTATGCAACACCTTTCACCAAGTACATTAAATGTTTTCCCTTAAACTTCGTGATTATGTTATTTTTTAGATGGGAATAACATATTCCTTAATGCGCTTGCAAAAAATATGTGTGTATGCCTTCATTATGGATTTGTGTCTATCAAAAACTATCACCAACGGATTTTCATGTGATATAAAGCAATGTATTTTCGTGAAAAACCATTCCCACGAATCATCATTCTCAGAATCAACAATCCCGAAAGCAAGCGGATATGTCTGAAAATTCCCATCTTATGCAGTTGCCACAAGCAAAACACCCTGGTACTTTCCGGTGAGATGGGACCCGTCAACCATAAAAACTCTTCGAAGATAGTCAAATCCAACAATCGAAGCTCCATATACGATGAAAAAATATTTAATCTTTTATGCTCATCGAGGTCAATAGCAGTAACAGTACCCGGATTGGTTTTTTGAATGGATTGCAAATATGCAAACAAATTGTCATATCCATCTTCGGTTGTTCTCCTTACCAATTGTTGAGCATATATTAGTGATATGTACGCAGTCATATAATCCATAGAAATACCAAGCATTGCCTTCATTGAGTCTTTGATATGTTTTGGAGTAATTCCTTCAATTACTTTGTCTATGGCGACTCCGTCACGGAACATGTATGATCTTTCACGTACTTCGTCACCCAAAACGTGTTACAGATTCACTAGATTTTACCGTAGCTCGAGCCATTTGTAATCATTTACACAGCATATTACCACATACAACAACTTCGACGACTTATAAACCTTGAACCCGAATTGCTGCATAATCGACATCCTACGCAACTGTGATACCAAGTTAGCCTTGCAAGCAAAACTTTGTTTCACATATATATTTCAAGACATCGCATAGTACAACTTTCTCCTTGCTCGTAACATCTTTTTTTCAAATCTCCAACATTAAAACTGAATTGCTTATCATTTTCATCACTATCTTCATCTTTGACTTTATTGCAAACACTGTAATCCTCACCGTCCGAGTAAAATATACTCTCATTTTCATCACGAAATCTTCATCATCATTGAAGACATTATCACCCTTATAATCATTATTTTCACACTTCATACTTCTAGAGACACAAAGATGTATAACATGATTTTTGCATAACTCCACTAAATTACGAACTTGTGTATCATTTGTCACTTTCATAGGAGGATTATCACAAGGAATTTTTTGTAACAACGTAGCTGGTAGAAGATAACTTAACTCCAGAACATCATATTGCTTATCGAATCCATAATCATCTTGTATCATTTCAACAAGTTCATGATGTTTGCAATCATTATCAACTACAAACATTTTACCTCCTCTTTGATTATCCATAGAAAAATTCCATCTCTTTGTCATATTCCACTCTGCACAGATAACAAAAAATGTTACTTTTGCAATTGACCAAATGTTTTTAACAAAGCAAGCTTCTCCACAGATTTTTCGAGAAGTCTGTTTGAGATTTGCTATTTATCGAAAATTGGAAATACAAAGCATTCTTAAATATCATCACAATATAGAAAATTGAGCTAGTTTAACGTGGGTGTTTTGTATTTCCAACATTTGGTCAACTGCAAAACTAACATTTTTTATACCAAAGCAGACTTCTCGAGAAGTCTGATTTGTTGAGAAAAAAATCTCGAGAAATCTGCTTTGGCAACAAAAAAGTTAGTTTTGCAATTGACCAAATGTTGCTTAACAAAATAGACTTCTCGTGAATTCTGCTTTGTTAACATTTGGTCAATTGCAAAACTAACTTTTTATCATCAAAGCGATTTTTTCGACAAAACAAACTTCTCGAGAAGTTTGCTTTTTTAAACACATTTGATCAATTGCAAAACTAACCTTTTTGTCACTAAAACGGTTTTTTTTACAAAACAGATTTTTCGAAAAGACTACTTTGTTAACCAACATTTGGTCAACTGCAAAACTAATCCTTTTTTAACAAAGTAGACTTGTCTGCGAGAAGTCTGCTTTGTTAAAAACATTTGGTCAATTGTGAAAATAATATTTTTTGTTACCAAAGCGGTGTTTTTCTTCTTGATAAAATACACTTTTCAAGAAATCTCCTTTATAAATGAAATCCAATGCAGACTTCTTCAGAAGTATGCCTTGTAAATGAAATACAAAGTAGATTTCTCGAGAATTCTGCTTTATAAATGAAATACAATGCATACATCTTAACAAGTCTGCCTTGTAAATGAAATACAATGCAGACTTCTTAACAAGTCTGCCTTGTAAATGAAATACAAAGCAGACTTCTCGAGAAGTCTGTAATCTGCAACGAAGAAATCATAGCGAGAACATGAAAAGTACCTTAGATCTTGATTTTTGAGCTGAGCGACTAAAAAGATGACCGATATATACTTTCAGAAGCTTTTTTGTAGATAGTAATGATGTTTTACAAAGTTGCAAGCTTTGAAGATAGTGTAAAAAGAAAAATGGAAAGAAATTGTGAGAGAAAATGAAATATATTGAGATGAATGAGATTTGGTGAAGTAATAGAGATAAATGGTGGATGTGTCGATAACATTAGGAGCTCCTAACAACCAAAGACAATGGTGGTTGTGTAATGAAGAAATGAAAATTTCGTAATTATTTGTAAAAGTGTGTATGTAATTTTCTTTTTGTATTTTTTTAAATACAAACAAAAAATATAAGATAATGACAAAACTGTAAATAGAATTATTGTTAAGGGATAAAAAAGAGATAAAATATTAGTTTTTTGCAAAACAATGTTTAAAGAGGTTAGTTTTGCATTTATCGATAAATTTTAGGTCAATTTTGTAACTCAACCGTTTTTCAACAGTATATGTTTTGGGCGTTTGAATTTGGATATCACGCAATAAATATATTTACATCAACCACTAAATTATAAATGATTATCAAAATATATTATTATATATCTCTAATATATCAATTGAGAAATATGTTAACAAAAACCTCATCTTATGTGTGATTTATAAATATATCATCAGAGCATCTTAAGAAAAATATTACATACGACATAATTTTCTAAAATATTTATGAAAATGGCATTAGAAAAATATTTAACGTTATATTTTATGTAAATCTTTAATAGTTTGACATAAAAAGCATTTTGATTTAAAAGACATATATAAGAAAGATTGAAAAATCATTCAAATAAAATATAAAACAAAAATTTAGTTTAACTGAATATTTATCATATCTGCATTTTTAACCTATAAAAATATTATTTGTCCAACAATAAAACTATTTAAATTTATTTGTATAATCCAATTTTATTATCTATTTTATTTGTATAATCAATATTAAAAATTTTAAAAATTTATTTTAAATAAAAGATAAATGATTAAATATAAATGTATTTAATTTATATGTATTAAATAAATAAATAATTAAAATAATTAATTAATGATAATTTGTAAATATATTTTTTGCACTGAAGACGTGTGGATCTAAATCCAATATATACATATATTACGAGATTACAAAAACATTGATGGAATTTTGTATGACATTAAAGTCATTTAAGATAGTCAACGTACATAAGATAAGACAGCAGTCTGTATGATGCAAATTGATACTGGTTATTAAAATAAGTGGACATGTATGATGCAAATTGATACTGGTTATTAAAATAAGTGGGACACGTATGATGCTTGGTAGAGTTTTTCTTATTCCTTAGGTAGTTGGTCGTTTTAGCTCAGTGCTGTAGCACATCGATGCCAGTCTGAACGGTGTGATCTTCAGACTTTCATAAAACTAATGAGTTATTAAATACCACATTGTTGGTGAAACATTTCAATGAAGTGTTTCCGAGCAGTTGACAAGAAATAAAGATTTATTTGGATAAATCATAAATTTGATATTAGAATATTATTTAGAGTTAAATAAGTAAATACAAAATCTCTCACTGAAAACAAATTCAAATATGATATATATTTTTATAGTTTTCATAATATTTCTACAATATAAATAAATTCTGGAAACAAATTCAGATATGAAGTATATATTTTATAGTTTTCATTATATTTCTAAAATATAAATAAATTAAATAACTATGAAGAAAGTATAATTAATGAAAATATTGATACAATCCTTTAGAAAACAATGGATTTATAAAGTTGAGACAATGTTTTCTTAGTTCTAAAAATGTTTCTTAATATAACGGATGTATACGTTCCAAATTTTAAAATATAACTGTATTTTTCTTACAATTTAAATCACCTAGTTTTTGAATATTTTTATGTGTTACACTTTCATAGAAATAATATAATAAAAGGAAAAAAAAAAGAGGGTGAACAATGAAAATTTTTGTATTCGTAATAAGAGACATGAGATTTTTAGTCTCATTAATATATCCATAATGCTCATTAATCTTATTCAATATGAGCCATAATAATTTGTGAAGGTTGCAAAACTGAATTTATTAAAATCAGTTATTATTTTTTTCAACCGCTAATACATTACCAATTTTAAATCAACATAGATTTGTATCACAATAAAACTTTTACAGTTGTCCTTGATAAATAAAGTTTTATCGACAGTTTCTCGTGCTATATCTTTGTTGCAATAAAAAGAACGTGAGCCCTTTTATATCAAATTTGTGGTGCTTGTTTAATACCCTACAAAGTTTTTTTGAGTTTGTAGACATGATATCCATGATCACGATCTTCAAAACTTTTGGTTTGCTCAACATATATCTTTTTGTAGAAAACCATTCATAAATATACTTTTGACATCCACCTGATATAATTTGAAGTTCATCAAACACGCCATACTGATTAAGAACCTAATGGATTCCAGACGAGCCACTAGAACAAAAATTTCATCAAAATTGATTCCCTCTACTTGAGAGTAACCCTGAGCCACAAATCGAGTTTTATTACGTACGATGTTTCCATGTTCATGAGTCTTATTCTTGAATACCCATTTTGTGCCGCCCAGATTAACATTTTCAGGTCTTGCTGTTAAATCTCATACCTCACTTCAGTGAAAATGTTCAGGTTCTTCTTGTATTGTTTGTATCCAATATTCGTTCAACATGGCTTCTTTATGACTCTTGGGTTCAAGTCCTGATACAAAGCAAGCAAATCTCACCATATCCTTAAAATCAATATGTTTTTACGGGTTATTCGTCCACCTATAACATCTCCTTGAAATCAATCAGTTTTTTACGGGTTACTCGTACACCTGTAACATCTCCTATGACATCCTTTTTAGAGTGATTTCGATGGACCTAAGGCCTGATTACTTCTTCAGACTCAGGCTCTGAATATGAGTTATCCTCTTTTTCACCAATAATTTTATCACGTTTTATTTTTTTTTGTGAGGTTTAATAGGATTTTCACCAAAAGTGGATATTAATCCTTGTGATGATATAGCATTGAACCCAACATTAACGGTTTTCTGAACAACTTTCATCTATTTGTTGTATACTCAATATGCCATACTGTGTCTGAATAGTCCAAAAAGATTCCTTCCTCACTGTGTGAATCAAATTTCCTCAACTGATCATTTTTATTTAAGATGTATCATTCACATCCAAACACATAAAAATATCCAACACTTGGTGGATTTCCCTTCCAAGCTCATAAGGTGTAATTCATGTTCCTTTGCGAACATAAACACGATTGATGATATATCATGTTGTACTGATAGCATCAACCCAAAAATATTTGGTAACCTGATTACCATGTTGCATTGCTCGTGACATTTCTTACATCGTTCGATTATTTCTTTTAACTACATCATTATGTTGAGGTGTTTCAGGTGCTGAATACTGATGTACTATATCTTGAGATTTTTATCTCTTTTAGTGAAGAATTTTATGTCCGTATCTCTTACTTATGTTTTACTTTGTTTATTTGATTGTTTTTGTTATTGCAATCATAATCAATGAATAGTTCCCTTTATGGATTATGGGTAAAATATATTAGGAGGATTATATGTTTATTAGTGATGCTTAGATTGATTAGATTACAGATTCTTTATGATTGGGATTTCCTAATGATAGGATTGAAATATTTAATCAATTCTTATATTTATGATATTTTGCATCTGAGAGGTGTTCAACAAAATGTGTAAGTAAATCCTAATCGTGTTTATCACATCTTAACAAACGAGATTTGATGGTTAAGGTGATCAATAGAATAATATAGAATTGAACTTACGAATTAGTAGTAACTGTTTACGGTTCACAAAATTTGATTAATTAATAGAATAGTTAATGGGTTACTGCCATGAGAGTTGATTAGTCTATAGGAAGTGTTTTATGTCTTAAGCATATATTTAATTGAACATGTAGCATTGTTAGTTAGCGGATAATTACTCCGAATCGAATTCCTTGCCGATTGCCATATGCTTTATTCATTCAAAAAATTTAATCGTTCTATTTCCTCTACAATTTGATAATTAGAAAACCAACCGAAAACTCCAATTTGAATTTGTTTACATTTAGATGTTTCATACATTTTAATATGTCATTCTCTCTTGCTTGTGTATTCGATATTCGAACTACTATTTTGATCGCTCTACACTTGGAATATATCTCCATTTTTACATCTTATCATCATATTTCTATTTATTAGTTGACTATAACTTTTTTTTACCAAATTTTTTCAGTAGTTACACTGTCATCTAAAACATTAAAGATACCCCTTACCATGTTTTTTTATTTCTATTTTTTTTAGTTTAACAAACATTTATACACATCTAAATCATAAATAGGTTCAATCTCTAATAAGATACGTATGGAACATACCAATATATTCCAAAAAATTGAATACTCATAGTTTAATAAGAATATATATATATATATATATATATATATATATATATATATATTCATCCTAATTCTTGTGAGTTGTATTATGTTTAGTTTTGTACATTTTCACTTCTAATCATAACAATCATCAAAATGATTTTTGGTAGATCACGCTTATTATCATTGACTTGTACATTTTCATTTTCATTTATAACTGTTTTGATCAACATATAAATTTTTTCGGGAAATCACATATTTCAGTTAGTTTTTTTGTTGTTGTTAATTTTCACTTATAAGAAATAATCCTAGAACTTGAATTCAGAAGATCGTTTTTTATCATCATTTTTTGTTCTATATTTTTTTTACTCATTCTCGTTTTTGATTAAATCTTAAATTATTTAAAAAAGGTACGTTGTCATAATTTTCATATATAACCGTTTTTAAAGTTTAAAAAATTAGTTTAAGTGACTGCATTTTTTTCATAATTCTCCATTTTTTTATTTCAGTTTTAGTCCTAAAAATCAAAAGTTTCTCTTTTTATCATAGTTTTTATACCTTTTTCATTTATAACCAATTTTTAAGAATG
>JAENJI010000811.1:0-88250 GCA_018901935.1 Pugionium cornutum
GATTACTTGGACGCTTTATCATATCTAGTTCTGTCTCAAATTTTGTCACAATATAGAAACTTGAACCAACTTAGTGTGGGCATTGGTTTCGTGTCATTCTAAACTATAAATCAAAAGGTATGGACGATTTAGTGCAGACATGACAAGTTGATTGGGCTGTTAAAACTATCATTCCAAATTAATCAATGATGCTCATTGAGTAAAAGCTTAATAATGAAACATAATGCATAGGATCACGCAGTTAGGGATGGATTGGATTACTTAGACGCATTGTCATATCTATTTATGTCTCAAAGTTTTTCAGAATATAGAAAATTGTGCAAGCTTAATGTGGGCATTGTATTCGTGTGTTTCTGAACTCTAAATCAAAAGTGACAGATGTTTTAGTGCTGACATGTCAAGTTGATCGGCTAGTTAAAGCGATCATTCCAAACTGATCATTGGTGCTCATTAAATAAACACTTATAAATAAAACATAAAGCATGAAATCACGCATTTTTGGGATCGATTGGATTACTTGGAAGCTTTGTCGTCTCTATTTCTGTCTCAAATTTTGTCAATATATAGAAAATTGAGCTAGCTTAACGTGGGCATTGGATTCATGTCATTCTGAGCTCTAAATTAAAAGTTATGGATGATTAGTTCGGACATGTCAAGTTGATCGGCCTGCTAAAGTGATCATTCTAAACTGATCATTGGTACCCATTAAGTAAAGGCTTATAAATGAAGTATATTGCATGGCATCACACAACTTTGGATAAATTGGATTACTTGCACGCTTTATCGTATCTAGCTATGTCTCAAATTTTGTCACACTATAGAAAATTAAGCTAGTTTAATGTGGGCATTTGATTCGTGTCATTCTAAGCTTTAAATCAAAAGTTACGGACGATTATTGCGGACATGTCAAGTTGATTGGCTAGTTAAAGTCATCATTATAAACTGAGCATTGCTGCGCATTAAGTAAAGGCTTAGAAATGAAGCATAATGCATAGCATCAATCAGTTTGGATAGAATGGATTACTAGGATGCTTTGTCGTCTCTATTTCTGTCTCAAATTTTGTCAAAATATAAAAAACTGACATAGATTAACGTGGGTATTGGATTCGTGTCATTTTGAGCTCTAAATCAAAAGTTACGGACAATTTAGTGAAGAGATGTCAAGTTTATCGGCCAGTTAAAATGATCATTCTTGACTGATCTTTGGTGCCCACTGAGTAAAGACTTATAAATGAAGCATAATGCATGACATCACACAGTTTTGGATAAATTGGATTACTTGCACGCTTTATCGTATCTAGTTCTATCTCAAATTTTGTCACACTACAGAAAATTAAGCTAGTTTAATGTGGGCATTTGATTCGTGTCATTCTGAGCTTTAAATCAAAAGTTACGGACGATTAATGCGGACATGTCAAGTTGATTGGCTAGTTAAAGTCATCATTATAAACTGATCATTGGTGCTCATTAAGTAAAGGCTTAGAAATGAAGCATAATGCATAACATCAATAAGTTTGGATAGAATGGATTACTTGGATGCTTTGTCTCTATTTCTGTCTCAAATTTTATCAAAATATAAAAAACTGAGCTAGATTAACGTGGGTATTGGATTCGTGTCATTTTGAGCTCTAAATCAAAAGTTACGGACAATTTAGTGAAGACATGTCAAGTTGATCGGCCAGTTAAAATGATCATTCTTAACTGATCTTTGGTGCCCACTGAGTAAAGACTTATAAATGAAGCATAATGCATGGCATCACACAGTTTTGGATAGATTGGATTACTTGTACGTTTTGTCATATCTAGTTCTGTCTCAAATTTTGTCACAATATAGAAAATTGAACTAACTTAGTGTTGGCATAGGTTTCTTGTCATTCTAAGCTATAAAGCAAAAGGTATGGACGATTTAGTGCATACATGACAAGTTGATCGGCCTGTTAAAATTATCATTCTAAACTAATCAATGATGCTCATTGAGTAAAAGCTTAATAATGAAAAATAATGCCTAGCATCACACACAGTTTGAGATGGATTGGATTACTTGGACGCTTTGTCATATCTATTTCTATCTCAAATTTTGTGACAATATAGAAAATTGAGCTAGTTTAACGTGGGCATTGGATTCGTTTGTTTATGGGCTCTAAATCAAAAGTTACAGATGTTTTAGTGCGGACATGTCAAGTTAATCGGCTAGTTAAAGTGATCATTCCATACTGATCGTTGGTGCTCATTAAATAAAGGATTACAAATGAAACATAAAGCATGGAATCACGGATTTTGGGATTGATTAGATTACTTGGAAGTTTTGTCGTCTCTATTTGTGTCTCAAATTTTGTCAAAATATAGAAAATTGAGCTAGCTTAACGTAGGTATTGGATTCATGCATTACAAGAAAACATTAATATTTCCAATGGCATTTCCAACGGAAATAAAACCGTCAAAATTTTCCAACGCCTAAGGGATGGTCTTCTGACGGACTAACGAGGGAAGTTATCTCATCGGTGTTCCATCGGTAAATCCCGACATTTGCACTACCATCGGGAAATTGATGGTAAAACTTGATGGCCATCCGGTTTCCGATGGAAGGGCAAGCGTCGGGATATCCTCTCAAAATCGTCGTATGTTACCGATGAAATATAAGCTCTCGGTTGTTTTCCAACGATTTCCCGACGGAATGTGGCTTTTACTATCCGTCTGGAATCCGTCGGCAATATATCCGTGGGCTGACGTCGAGGATCTTTGGTTCATTATCGGAAATATCAAGCAGTGGTCGGCAATCCTCGGAAATCCATCGGAAACCGGAATATTCCTAAGAATAATCTATTAAAAATTTGTGATTATCTGTTAAAAATTTGTAATAATCTATTAAAAATTTGTGATTATCTGTTAGAAAATTCGTAATAATCTATTAAAAATTCATAATAATCTGTTAAAATTCGTGATAATCTTCTAATTTTCAATATAAATACGCTCTGCTCCTTGACAATTTGGTCATAACAAAAATCTTAACAAAATGTCTTCTTCAGGTTCTTATGATTATTTTCGATCTTGGATGAATAAACCTCGGTATGATTCACCAACGGGGGAATTGACGGATGAATTTGCACAAGGTGTTGAAGGGTTCATGACATTTGCATCAAACAATAGCATGACATCGGAATACGGTAAAATGAATTGTCCGTGTATTAAATGTCGAAATCATAGATTATTCTCTGTTAGAGAAGTACGTAATCATTTGTATAAGACTGGATTTATGCGGGGTTACAAAATTTGGTATTCACATGGGGAAATTAATGCAACGATGCAATATTATGGTAGTACTTCAAAAAGGTTAGATAGTACTAATGTTATGGTAGAGGAACCAGCATCACAAGTTGATATAAGTGGAGGTACTGTTCAGATGGTGAATGATGCGTTTTGTGAACAAAGAGCATCGTACATTGAAGATAGAGTAGAATAGAGGAACCTAATTTGGAAGCCTGAAATTTTTTTGATATGTTAGACGCATCCAAGCAGCCTTTGTATAAAGGATGTAGAGATGGATTATCGTCTTTATCTACTGCAAGCAGCTTGATGACAATAAAGACGGATTTCAACTTGGCTGAAAATTGTGTGAATGTGATAGCTGATTTTGTTAGAGATATATTACCTAAAGATGATATTGCACCTGTTTCATATAACGAGGTTCAAAAACTTGTACCTGGTCTTGGATTGCCGTATCAGATGATCGTTCTTTGTATTGACAACTGCATGATCTATTGTAGAAATGATGAAAACCGCATGAACTGCCGATTTTGTCACAAACCTCGATTTCATGAGACAAGCGGCAGAGTACCTATTCCACATAAACGGATGTGGTATTTGCCATTAACAGAGAGGTTAAAGAGGTTATATTAATCTGAACATATGGCAAAGCCCATGAGATGGTATCCAGAACATAATTTGAATGGAGAAATTGTGCTTATTGAGTAAAGGCTTATAAATGAAGCAGAATTCAGGGCATTGTTGAGCTTGGGATAGATTGAATTATTTGGACAATTTGTCGTATCTATTTCTCTCTCAAATGTTTTTACGATATAGAAAATTGAGCTAGAATAACGTGGGCATTGGATACGTGTCATTCCGAGCACTAAATCAAAAGTTACGGACAATTTAGTGAAGACATGTCAAGTTGATCGGCCAGTTAAAATGATCATTCTTAACTGATCTTTGGTGCCCACTGAGTAAAGACTTATAAATGAAGCATAATGCATGGCATCACACAGTTTTGGATAGATTGGATTACTTGTACATTTTGTCATATCTAGTTCTGTCTCAAATTTTGTCACAATATAGAAAATTGAACTAACTTAGTGTTGGCATTGGTTTCTTGTCATTCTAAGCTATAAAGCAAAAGGTATGGACGATTTAGTGCATACATGACAAGTTGATCGGCCTGTTAAAATTATCATTCTAAACTAATCAATGATGCTCATTGAGTAAAAGCTTAATAATGAAAAATAATGCCTAGCATCACGCACAGTTTGAGATGGATTGGATTACTTGGATGCTTTGTCATATCTATTTCTATCTCAAATTTTGTGACAATATAGAAAATTGAGCTAGTTTAACGTGGGCATTGGATTTGTTTGTTTTTGGGCTCTAAATCAAAAGTTACAGATGTTTTAGTGCGGACATGTCAAGTTAATCGGCTAGTTAAAGTGATCATTCCATACTGATCGTTGGTGCTCATTAAATAAAGGATTACAAATGAAACATAAAGCATGGAATCACGGATATTGGGATTGATTAGATTACTTGGAAGTTTTGTCGTCTCTATTTGTGTCTCAAATTTTTTCAAAATATTGAAAATTGAGCTAGCTTAACGTAGGTATTGGATTCATGCATTACAAGAAAACATTAATATTTCCGATGGCATTTCCAAAGGAAATAAAACCATCAAAATTTTCCAACGCCTAAGGGATGGTTTTCTGACGGACTAACGAGGGAAGTTATCTCATCGGTGTTCCATCGGTAAATCCCGACATTTTCACTACCATCGGGAAATTGATGGTAAAACCTGATGGCCATCCGGTTTCCGATGGAAGGGTAAGCGTCGGGATATCCTCTCAAAATCGTCGTATGTTACCGGTGAAATATAAGCTCTCGGTTGTTTTCCAACGATTTCCCGACGGAATGTGGCTTTTACTATCCATCTGGAATCCATCGGCAATATATCTGTGGGCTGACGTCGAGGATCTTTGGTTCGTCATCGGAAATATCAAGCAGTGGTCGGCAATCCTCGGAAATCCATCAGAAACCGGAATATTCCTAAGAATAATCTATTAAAAATTTGTGATTATCTGTTAAAAATTCGTAATAATCTATTAAAAATTTGTGATTATCTGTTAAAAATTCATAATAATCTATTAAAAATTCATAATAATCTGTTAAAATTTGTGATAATCTGCTAATTTTCAATATAAATACGCTTTGCTCCTTGACAATTTGATCATAACAAAAAGCTTAACAAAATGTCTTCTTCAAGTTCTTATGATTATTTTCGATCTTGGATGAATAAACCTCGGTATGATTCAACAACGGGGGAATTGACGGATGAATTTGCGCAAGGTGTTGAAGGGTTCATGACATTTGCATCAAACAATAGCATGACATCGGAATACGGTAAAATGTATTGTCCGTGTATTAAATGTCAAAATCATAGATTATTCTCTGTTAGAGAAGTACGTAATCATTTGTATAAGACTGGATTTATGCCGGGTTACAAAATTTGGTATTCACATGGGAAACTAATGCAACGATGCAATATTATGGTAGTACTTCAAAAAGGTTAGACTAATGTTATGGTAGAGGAACTGGCATCACAAGGTTATATAAGCGGAGGTACTGTTCAGATGGTGAATGATGCGTTTTGTGAACAAAGAGCATCGTACATTGAAGATAGGAGTAGAATTGAGGAACCTAATTTTGAAGCCCGAAATTTTTTTTGATATGTTAGACGCATCCAAGCAGCCTTTGTATAAAGGATGTAGAGATGGATTATCGTCTTTATCTGCTGCAAGCAGGTTGATGACAATAAAGACGGATTTCAACTTGGCTGAAAATTGTGTGAATGTGATAGCTGATTTTGTTAGAGATATATTACCTGAAGATGATATTGCACCTGTTTCATATAACGAGGTTCAAAAACTTGTACCTGGTCTTGGATTGCCGTATCAGATGATCGTTCTATGTATTGACAACTGCATGATCTATTGGAGAAATGATGAAAACTGCATGATCTATTGGAGAAATGATGAAAACCGCATGAACTGCCGATTTTGTCACAAACCTCGATTTCAAGAGACAAGCGGCAGAGTACCTATTCCACATAAACGGATGTGGTATTTTCCATTAACAGAGAGGTTAAAGAGGTTTTATTAATCTGAACATATGGCAAAGCCCATGCATATGGCATGGCATCACATAGTTTTGGATAAATTGGATTACTTGGACGCTTTATCGTATCTAGTTCTGTCTCAAATTTTGTCACAATATAGAAATTGAGCTAGCTTAATGTGGGAATTTGATTCGTGTCATTTTGAGCTCTAAATCAAAAGATACGGACGTTTAATGCGTACATGTCAAGTTGATCGGCCAGTTAAACTGATCATTCTAAAGTGATCATTGGTGCTCATTAAGTAAAGGCATTGAAATGAAGCATAACGCATGGCATCAAGTAGTTTGGATAGATTGGATTACATGGATGCTTTTTCATCTCTATTTCTGTGTCAAAATTTGTCAAAATACAGAAAATTGAGCTAGCGTAACGTGGGCATTGTATTCGTGTCATTCTAAGCTCTAAATAAAAAGTTACGGACGATTTAGTGCAGACATGTCAAGTTGATCGGCCAGTTAAAGTGATCATTCTAAAATGAACATTGGTGCTCGTTGAGTAAATGCTTATAAATAAAGCATAATGCATGACATCACACAATTTTAGATAGATTGGATCACTTGGACGCTTTTACGTATCTAGTTCTGTCTCAAATTTTGTCACAATATAGAAAATTGAGTTTTTTTATCATGGGCATTGGATTCATTCCATTCGGAGCTCTAAATCAAAAGTTACGGACGATTTACTATGTTGATGTCAAGTTGATCGGCTAGTTGATATTATCATTCTAAACTGATCTTTCGTGCTCATTGAGTGCATGCCATCACACAAATTTGGATAGATTGGATTACTTGGATGCTTTTTCGCCTCTATTTCTATCTCAAATTTTGAAAAATATAGCATATTGAGCTAGCTTAAAGTGGACATTGGATTCGTGTAAATAAAAAGTTACGAACGATTTGGTGCGGATATGTCAAGTTGATCGGCAAGTTAAAGTGAGCATTTTAAACTGATCTTTGGTGTCCATTGAGTAAAGGCTTATAAATAAAGCATAATGCATGGAATCACACAGTTTTGGATAGATTGGATTACTTGGACGCTTTGTCGTCTTTATTTTTGTCTCAAATTTTGTGAAAATATTGAAAATTGAGGTAGCTTACGGTGGCATTGGATTCGTGTGTTTCCGAGCTCAAAATCAAAAGTTTCGGACGATTTATTCTGGACATGTCAAGTTGATCGGCCAGTTAAAATGATCATTCTAAACTGATCATTGGTGCTCATTAAGTAAAGGCTTATAAATGAAGCATAATGCGTGGCTTCAAGCAATTTGGATAGATTGGACTGCTTGGATGCTTTGTCATCTCTATTTCAGTCACGAACTTTGTAAAAATATAGCGAATTGAGCTAGCTTAACGTGGGCATTGGATTAGTGTCATTCTGAGCTCTTAATCAAAAATTACGAACAATTTAGTGCCGACATGTCAAGTTGATCGGCCAGTTAAAGTGATCATTCTAAGTTGATTGGCCAGTTAAAGTGATCATTCTAAACTGATCTTTGGTGCCCATTGAGTAAAGCCTTATAACTGAAGAATAATTCATGGTATTACATGGTTTTGGATAGATTGGATTACTTTGACGCTTTGTCGTATCTAGTCCTCTCTCAAATTTTGTCACTATATAGAAAATTGAACTAGATTAGTGTGGGAATTGAATTTGTGTCATTCTGAGCTATAAATCAAAACTTATGGATGATTTAGTGCTTATCAAAATTGAACGACCTGTTAAAACGATCATTCTAAACTGATCCTTGGTGCTCATTGAGTAAAAGCTTAGTAATGAAAAATAATGCATGGTATCACGCAGTTTGGAATGTATTGGATTACTTGGACGCTTTTTCATGTGTATTTATGCCTCAAAGTTTGTCACAATATAGAAAATTGGGCTATCTTAACTTGGGCATTGGATTCGTGTGTTTTTGAGCTCTAAATCAAAAGTTACGGACGATTTAGTGTGGACATGTCAAGTTGATCAGCCAGTTAAAGTGATAATTCTAAAATAATCATTGGTGCTCATTAAGTAAAGGCTTATAGATGAAACATAAAGCATGGCATCACGCATTTTGGGATATATTGGATTACTTGGACGCTTTTTCGTCTCTATTTTTATCTCAAATTTTTTCAAAATATTGAACATTGAGGTAGCATAGCATGTGCATTTGATTCGTGTCATTCTGAGCTCTAAATCAAAAGTTCTGAACAATTAGTGCAGACATGTCAAGTTGATTGGCCAGTTAATGTGATAATTCTAAACTTATCATTGGTTGCTATTGAGTACAGCCTTATAAATGAAGCATATTGCATGGCATCACACATTTTTGGATAAATTGGAATACTTGGACGCTTTATCGTATCTAGACCTCTCTCAAATTTTGTCACAACATAGAATATTAATCTAGTTTAGCGTGGGAATTTGATTCGTGTCATTCTGATCTCTAAATCAAAAGTTACGGACGATTTAGTGCGGACATGTCAAGTTGATGGTCCAATTAAAGTGATCATTTTACCCTGATCAATGGTGCCCATTGAGTAAAGTCTTATAAATCAAGCATAATGCATAGCACCACACAGTTTTGGATAGATTGGATTACTTGGACGCTTTGTCATATCTAGTCCTATCTCAACTTTTGTCACAATATAAAAATTGAGCTAGCTTAACATGGGCATTTAATTTGTGTCATTCTGAGCTCTAAATCAAAAGTTTCGGACGACTTAGTCCGGACATGTCAAGTTGATCGGCCAGATAAAATGATCATTCTAAACTCATCATTGGTGTTCATTGAGTAAAGGCTTATACATGAAGCATAATGCATGGCATCACACAGTTTTGGATATATTGGATTACTTGAACGCTTTTTCGTCTCTATTTTTGTCTTTAATTTTGTCAAAATATAGAAAATTGAGCTAGTTTAACTTGGGCATTGGATTCGTGTCATTCTGAACTCTAAATCAAAAGTTACGAACGATTTAGTGCTGACATGTCAACTTGATCGGCAAGTTAAAGTGATCATTCTAAACTAATCATTGTGCCCATTCAGTAAACGCTTATAAATGAAACAAATTGCATGGCATCACACATATCTGGATAGATTGGATTACTTGGACGCTTTGTCATCTCTATTTCTGTCTCAAATTTTCTCAAAATATAGAAAACTGAGCTAGCTTATCGTGGGCATCGGATTCGTGTGTTTTTTAGGTTTAAATAAAAGGTTACACACCATTTAGTTCGTATATGTCAAATTGATCGGAAAATTAAAATTATCATTATAAACTGATCATTGGTGCTCATTAAGTAAATGCTTATAAATAAAGCATAATGCATGGTATCACACATTTTGGGATAGATTGAATTACTTGGACACTTTGTCATCTCTATTTCTGTCTCAAATTTTGTCAAAATATAGAAAATTGAGCTAGCTTAACGTGGGCATTGTATTCGTGTCATTCTGAGCTCTAAATAAAAAGTTATGAACGATTTGGTGCGTACATGTCAAGTTTATCGGCAAGTTAAAGTGATCATTCTAAACTGATCTTTGGTGCCCATTGAGTAAAGGATTATAAATGAAGCATACTGCATGGCATCTCACAGTTCTGGATAGATCGGATTACTTGGACTCTTTGGCATCCTTCTTTTTGTCTCAGATTTTGTCAAAATATAGAAAATTTGAGCGAGCTTATTGTGGGCATTGGATTCGTCTTTTTCTGAGCTCTAAAACAAAAGTTTTGGACGATTTAGTGTGGACATGTCAAGTTCATCGGCTAGTTAAAGTGATCATTCAAAACTGATCATTGGTGCTCATTAAATAAATGCTTATAAATGAAGCATAAAGCATGGAATCACACATTTTGGGATAGATTGGATTACTTAGAAGCTTTGTCGTCTCTATTTTTGTCTGAAATTTTGTCAAAATATAGAAAATTGAGCTAGCTTAACATGGGCATTGGATTAATGTCATTCTGAGCTCTAAAATCAAAAGTTACGGCCGATTAGGGTGGACATGTTAAGTTGATCGGCCAGTTAAAGTGATCATTCTAAACTGATTATTGGTGCCCATTGAGGAAAGGCTTATAAATGAAGCATATTGCATGGCATCACACAGTTCTGGATAAATTGGATTACTTGGACGCTTTATCGTGTCTAGATCTGTCTCAAAATTTGTCAAAATATAGAAAATTGAGCTAGCTTCACGTGGGTATTTGATTCGTGTCATTTTGAGCTGTAAATCAAAAGTTACAGACGATTAGTGCGGAAATGTCAAGTTGATCGGCCAGTTAAATTCATCATTCTAAACTGATCATTAGTGCTTAGTGAGTAAACGATTATAATTGAAGCATAATGCATGGCATCACAAAGTTTTGGATAGATTGTATTACTAGGACACTTTGTCATCTCTATTTCTATCTCAAATTTTTTCGCAAGATAGAAATTTGAGCTATATTAACGCGGGCACTGGATTCGTATCATTTCGAGCTCAAAATCAAAAGTTACGGACAATTTAGTGCGGACATGAGTTGATCAGCCAATTAATATGATTATTGTAAACTGAACATTGGTACTCATTAAGTAAAGGCTTATAAATAAAGCAGAATGCATGACATTACATAGTTTTGGATAGATTGGATTACTTGGACACTTTGACATATCTATTTCTATCTCAAATTTTGTTACAATATAGAAAATTGACCTAGTTTAAGGTGGGCACTGGATTCAAGTCATTATGAGCTCTAAATCAAAAGTTACAGATGATTTAGTGTGGTCTTGTCAAGTTGAGTGGCCAATTAAAGTGATCATTCTAAACTGATCATTGGTGCTGATTAAGTTAAGACTTATAAATGAAGCATAATGCATGGCATCAAGCAGTTTGGATAGATTGGATTACTTGGACGCTTTGTCATCTCTAATTCTGTCTCAAATTTGGTTAAAATATATAAAATTGAGCTAGCTTAACCTGGGCATTGGATTCGTGTCATTCTATGCTCTAAGTAAAAAGTTACAGACGATTTAGTGTTGACATGTCAAGTTGATCGGCCTGTTAAAGTGATGAATCTAAACTGATCATTCGTGCTCATTGAGTAAAGTCTAATAAATGAAGCATAATGCAAGGCATCACGTAGTTTGGGATATATTGGATTATTTGGACGCTTTTCGTATCTAATTGTACCTAAAATTTTTCACAATATAGAAAATTGAACTAGTTTAATGTGGACATTGGATTCGTGTTATTCTAAACTGTAAATCAAAAGTTATGGATGATTTAGTGCGGACATGACAAAGTCATTGGCCAGTTTAAATGGTCATTCTAAACTGATCATTGGTGTTCACTGAGTAAAAAGCTTATAAATGAAAAATAATGCATGGCATCACACATTTCGGGATGGATTGGATTACTTGAACGCTTTATCATATCTATTTCAGTCTCAAACTTTGTCCCAATATAGAAAATTGAGCTAGCTTAATGTGGGCATTGGATTGCGGACATGTCAAGTTGATAAGCCAGTTAAAGTGATCATTCAAAACTGATCATTGGTGGTCATTATGTAAAGGCTTATAAAGGAAGCATAATGCATGGCATCAAGTAGTTTGCATAGTTTGGATTACTTGTTATTCTGAGCTCGAACTAGAAAGTTATGGACGATTTAGTATGGACATGTCAAGTTGATCGGCCAGCTAAAGTGATCATTCTAAGCTGATCATTGGTGTCATTTGAGTAATGGCTTGTAAATGAAGCATAATGCATGGCATCACAGAGTTTTGGATAGATTGGATTACTTGGACACTTTGTCATATCTAGTTATGTCTCAAATTTTGTAACAATATATAAAATTGAGCTAGCTTGAAGTGGGCATTGGATTCCTGTTATTTTGAGCTCTAACTCAAAAGTTACAGACGATTTAATGCGTACATGTCATGTTGATCGGCCAGTTAAAGTGATAATTCTAAACTGATCTTTGGTGCTCATTAAGTAAAGCCTTATAATTGAAGCATAATGCCTGACATCAAACATTTTGGATAGATTGGACTACTTGGATGCTTTGTCGTCTCTATTCTGTCTTAAATTGTGTCAAAATGTAGAAAATTGAGCTAGTTTAACGTGGGCATTGCATTCTTGTCATTCTAAGCTCTAAATCAAAAGTTACGGACGATTTAGTGCGGACATGTAAAGTTGATCGGCCAGTTAAAGTGATCATTCTAAATTGATCATTGGTGCTCATTAAGTGAAGGCCTATAAATGAAGCATAAAACATGGCATCACATAGTTTTGGATAGATTGCGTTACTTGAACGCTTTGTTGTATCTAGTTATGTCTCAAATTTTGTCACAATATGGAAAATTGACCTAGCTTAATGTGTGCATTGGATTCGTGTCATTCTAAGCTACAAATCAACAATTATGGACGATTTAGTGCAGACATGACAAGTTGATCAGCCAGTTAAAATGATCACTCTAAACTGATCATTGCTGCTCATTTAGTAAAAGCTTATAAATGAAAAATAATGCATGGCATCACGCAGTTCAAGATGGATTAGATTACTTGGACACTTTGTCGTATATGTGTTTATCTAAACTTTTGTCAAAATATAGAAAACTGACGTGGGCATTGGATTCGTGTTATTCTGAGCTCCAAATCAAAAGTTACGAACGATTTTGTGTGGACATGTCAAGTTGATTGGCAAGTTAAGGTGATCATTCTAAACTGATAATTGGTGCTCATTAAGTAAAGTCGTATGCATGGCATCCAGGATTTTGGATAGATTGGATTACTTGGATGCTTTGTCGTCTCTATTTCTGTCCCAAATTTTGCCAAAATATAGAAAATTGAGCTAGTTTAACGTATGCATTGGATTCGTGTCATTGTGAGCTCTAGATCAAAAGTTACAGATGATTTTGGTGAGGACATGTGTCAAGTGGATCGGGCAGTTCATATGATTATTCTAAACTGATTATTGCTCCTCATTCAGTAAACTCCTATAAATGAAGCACAATGCATGCCATCACGCAGTTTGGGATAGATTGGATTACTTGGATGCTTTGTCCTATGTACTTCCGTCTCAAATTTTGTTAAAATATAGAAAATTTATCTAGCTTAAAGTGGGCACTGTATTCGTGTCATTCTGAGCTCAAAATCAAAAGTTACTGACGATTTAGTGCAGACATGTCAAGGTTATAGGCCAGTTAATATGATTATTCTAAACTGATCATTGATTCTCATTCAGTAAACGCTTATAAATGAAGCATAATGAATGGCATCACACAGTTTTGGATAGATTGGATTACTTGGACGCTTTGTATTGTCTATTTCTGTATCAAACTTTGATGCAATATAGAAAATTGAGCTAGATTAACGTGGGCATTGGATTCATGTCATTCTGAGTTCAAAATCAAAATTTAAAGATGATTTAGTTCGGACATGTCAAGTTGATCGGCAAATTAATATGATTATTCTAAACTGATCATTGGTTCTCATTGAGTAAAGGCTTATAAATGAAGCATAATTATGGCATCACACAGTTTTGGATAGATTGGATTACTTGCACTCTTTGTCATGTCTATTAATGTCTCATATTTTAATACAATATTGAAATTTTAGCTAGCTTAAAGAGGGCATTAGATTCGTGTCATTCTGAGCTCTAAATCAAAAGTTACAGACGATTTAGTGCGGAGATGTGAAGTTGAGTAGCTTGCTAAAGTGATCAATCTAAACTGATCATTGGTGTTAATTAAGCTAAGGCTTATTGCATGGCATCAAGAAGTTTGGATAGATTGGATTACTTGGACGCTTTGTCGTCTCTATATTTGTCTCAAATTTTGTACAAATATAGAAAATTGAGCTAGCTTAATGTGGGGATTGGATCGTGTCATTCTAAGCTCTTAATCAAAAGTTACGGATGATTTACTTCGGACATGTCAAGCTGATTGGCCAGTTAAAGTGAACATTTGAAACTGATCACTAGTGCTCATTAAGAGTAAAGGCTTATATAAATGAAGTATAATGCAAGACATCAATGAGTTTGGATAGATGGGATTACTTGAATGCTTTGTCGTCTCTATTTTTGTTCAAATTTTGTCAAAATATAGAAAATTGAGCTAGCTTAACGTAGATTTGTGTAATTCTAAGCTCTAAATAAAAAGTTACAGACGATTTATTGCGGACATGTCAAGTTTATCGGCGAGTTAAAGTGATCATTCTAAACTGATCATTGGTGCTCATTGAGTAAAGATATATGAAGCATAAGGCATTGCATCACGTAGTTTGGTATAGATTGGATTACTTGAACGCTTTGTCGTCTCTATTTATGTTCAAATTTTGTCAAAATATTGAAACTTAAGCTAGCTTAACGTGCGCATTAGATTCGTGTCATTTTAAGCTATAAATCAAATTTTTGTTCAAATTTTGTCAAAATATAGAAAATTGAGCTAGCTTAACGTAGATTTGTGTAATTCTAAGCTCTAAATAAAAAGTTACAGACGATTTATTGCGGACATGTCAAGTTTATCGGCGAGTTAAAGTGATCATTCTAAACTGATCATTGGTGCTCATTGAGTAAAGATATATGAAGCATAAGGCATTGCATCACGTAGTTTGGTATAGATTGGATTACTTGAACGCTTTGTCGTCTCTATTTATGTTCAAATTTTGTCAAAATATTGAAACTTAAGCTAGCTTAACGTGCGCATTAGATTCGTGTCATTTTAAGCTATAAATCAAAAGTTATGGACGATTTATTGCGGACATGTCAAGTTGATCGGCTAGTTAAAGTGATCATTCTAAACTGATCATTGGTGCTCATTGAGTAAAGGCTTATATATGAAGCATAAGGCATGACATCACGCAGTTTGGGATAGATTGGATTACTTGGACGCTTTGTCGTATTTAGTTCTGTCTCAAATTTTGTCACAATATAGAAAATTAAACTAGCTTAGTGTGGGCATTGGATTCGTGTCATTCTAAGCTATAAATCAAAAGTTATGGACGATTTAATGCAGACATGACAAGTTGATCGGCTAAGTAAAATGATCATTCTAAACTGATCATTGGTGCTCACTTAGTAAAAGCTTATAAATGAAAAAGAATGCATGGCATCACGTACTTTGGGATCGATTGGATTACTTGGATGCATTGTCGTATCTATTTCTGTGTCAAATTTTGTCACATTATAGAAAATTGAGTTAGCTTAACGTGGGCATTGGATTCGTGTCATTCGGAGCTCTAAATCATAACTTACAGATGATTTAGTGCGGACATGTCAAGTTGATTGCCCAGTTAATATGATTATTCAAAACTGATCATTGGTGCGCATTGAATAAAGGCTTATAAATGAAGCATAATGGATGGCATCACACAGTTTAGGATAGATTGGATTACTTGGACGTTTTGTCATGTCATTTCGGTCTCAAATTTTTTTTTTTATTCAGAAAATTGAGCTAGCTTAACATAGGCATTGGATTCATGTCATTTTGGGCTCAATATCAAAAGTTTTGGACAATTTAGTGCGGACATGTCAAGTTGTTCAGCCAGTTAATATGATAATTCTAAACTGATCATTGGTGCTCATTGAGTAAAGGCTTATAAATGAAGCATAATGCATGGCATCACGCAATTTGGGATAGATTTGATTACTTGGACGCTTTGTCGTATCTTGTTCAGTCTCAAATTTTGTCACAATATAGAAAATTGAACTAGCGTAATGTGGGCATTGGATTCGTGTCATTCTAAACTCTAAATCAAAAGTTACGGACGATATAGTGCGGACATGTCAAGTTGATTGGCTAGTGAAAGTGATAATTCTAAACTGATCATCCGTGCTCATTAAGTAAAGGCTTGTAAATGAAGCATAATGCATGGCATCAAGGAGTTTGGATAGATTCGATTACTTGGACGCTTTGTCTTCTCTGTTTTTGTCTCAAATTTTGTCCAAATATAAAAAAATTTAGTAGCTTAACGAATGCATTGGATTCGTGTCATTCAATACTTTAAATCAAAAGTTACAAACGATTTAGTGCGGACATATGTCAAGTTGATCGGCCAATTAATATGATTATTCTAAACTGATCATTGGTGCTCATTGAGTTAAGGCTTATAAATGAAGCACAATGCATGGCATCACGCAGTTTGGGGTAGATTGGATTACTTAGACACTTTGTCGTCTCTACTTCCGTCTCAAAATTTGTCAAAATATAGAAAATGTATCTAGCTTAACGCGGGTACGGTATTCGTGTCATTCTAAGCTCAAAATCAAAAGTTATGGACGATTTAGTGTACACATGTCAAGTTGATCGGCAAGTTAATATGATTATTCTAAACTGATCATTGGTGCTCATTGAGTAAAGGCTAATAAATGAAGCATAATGCATTGCATCACATAGTTTTAGATAGATTGGATTACTTGAACGCTTTGCCACATCTAATTCTGCCTCAAATTTTGTTGCCATATAGAAAATTGAGCTAGCTTAACGTGGGCATTGGATTCGAGTCATTCTGAGCTCTAAATCAAAAGTTACAGACGATTTAGTGCGGATATGTCAAGCTGAGTGGACAGTTAAAGTGATCATTCTAAATTGATAATTGGTGCTGATTAAGCGAAGGCTTATAAATGAAGCATAGTGCATGGCATCAAGCAGCTTGGAAAAATTGGCTTACTTGGACGCTTTGTCGTCTCTATTTCTACCTCAAATTTTGTCAAAATATTGAAATTTGAGCTATTTTAACGTGGGGATTGGATTCGTGTCATTATAAACTCTAAATCAAAAGTGCAGATGATTTAGTGCAGACATGTCAAGTTTATCGGCTAGTTAAAGTGATCATTCTAAACTGAAATTGATGCTAATTGAGTAAAGGATTATAAATGAAGCATAATGCATGGCATCACACAGTTTTGGATATATTGGATTACTTGAAAGCTTTCTCGTATCTAATTCTACCTCAAATTTTGTCACAATATAGAAAATTGAACTAGATTAATGTGGGCATTGGATTCGTGTCATTCTGAGTTATAAATTAAAAGTTATGCACGATTTAGTGCAGACATAACAAAGTTTTCGGCCAATTAAAATGATCATTCTAAATTGATATTTGGTGCTCATTGAGTAAAAGCTTATAAATGAAAAATAATGCATGGCACCACGCAAGTTGGGATTGATTGCATTACTTTTACGCTTTTTTGTATCTATTTATGTCTCAAACTTTGCCAAATTATATAAAATTGAACTAGATTAAAGGATTTTGGGTTTGATTTGATTAGTTGGAAGTTTTGTCGTCTCTATTTTTGTCTCAAATTTTGTCAAAATATAGAAAATTGAGCTAGCTTAACGTGGGTATTGGATTCATGCACTACAAGAAAACATTAATATTTCTGATGGCATTTCCGACGGAAATAAAACCGTCGGAATTTTCCAATGCCTATGGGGTGGTTCTCTGACGGACTACTGAGGGAAGTTATCTCATCGGTGTTCCATCGGTAAATCCCGACGTTTGCACTACCATCGGGAAATCGATGGTAAAACCTGATGGCTTTCCGTCCAGTTTCTGACGGAAGGGCAAGCGTCGGGATATCCTCTCAAAACCATCGCACATTACCGATGAAATATAAGCTGTCGGTTGTTTTCCGACGATTTCCCGACGGAATGTGGTTTTTACTATCCGTTTGGAATCCATCGGGAATATATCCGTGGGCTGACATCGAGGATCGTCGGTTCATCCTTGGGAATATATCTGTGGGCTGACGTCGAGGATCATCAGTTCATCGTCGGAAATGTCAAGCAGTGGTCGGCAATCGTCGGAAACCGGAATATGCCTAAGAATAATCTATTAAAAATTTGTGATTATCTATTAACAATTCGTAATAATCTGTTAAAAATTCATAATAATTTGTTAAAAATTCATAATAATGTGTTAAAAATTCGTGATAATCTTCTAATTTTCAATAAAAATACGCTCTACTCCACAATTTGATCAGAACAAAAATCTTAACACAAAATGTATTCTTCAGGTTCTTATGATTATTTTCGATCCTGGATGGATAAACCTCGGTATGATTCAACAACGGGGGAATTGACGGATGAATTTGCGCAAGGTGTTGAAGGGTTCGTGACATTTGCATCAAACAATAGCATGACATCAGAATACGGTAAAATATATTGTTCGTGTATTAAATGTCAAAATCATAGATTATTCTCTGTTAAAGAAGTACGTAATCATTTGTATAGGACTAGATTTATGCCGGGTTACAAAATTTGGTATTTACATGGAGAAACTGATGCAACGATGCAATATTATGGTAGTACTTCAAAAAGGTTAGATAGTACTAATGTTATGGTAGAGGAACCGAGATCACAAGTTGATATAAGCACAGGTACTGTTCAGATGGTGAATGATGCGTTTCGTGAACAAAGAGCATCGTACATTGAAGATAGGAGTAGAATAGAGGAACCTAATTTGGAAGCCCGGAAATTTTTTGATATGTTAGATGCATCCAAACAGCCTTTGTATAAAGGATGTAGAGATGGATTATCGCCTTTATCTGCTGTAAGCAGGTTGATGATAATAAAGACGGATTTCAACTTGGCTGAAGATTGTGTGAATGCGATAGCTGATTTTGGTAGAGAAATATTACATGAAGTTAATATTGCACCTGTTTCATATAACGAAGTTCAAAAACTTGTAGCTAGTCTTGGATTGCCATATCAGATGATCGATCTATGTATTGACAACTGCATGATCTATTGGAGAAATGATGAAAACCGCATGAACTACTGATTTTGTGACAAACCTCGATTTCAAGAGACGAGCGGCATAGTACCTATTCCGCATAAACGGATGTGGTATTTGCCATTAACAGAGAGGTTAAAGAGGTTATATTAATCTGAACACATGGCAAAGCCCATGAGATGGCATCCATAACATAATTCGACTGGAGATATTGTGCTTATTGAGTAAAGGCTTATAAATGAACCATATTCAGGGCATTATGGAGCTTCGGATAGATTGAATTATTTGGACACTTTGTCGTATCTATTTCTCTCTAAAATTTTTTTACGATATAAAAAATTGAGCTAGAATAACGTGGGCATTGGATACGTGTCATTCCGAGCTCTAAATCAAAAGTTACGGACAATTAGTTCCGACATTTCAAGTTGATCGGCCAATTAAAGTGATCATTCTAAACTGATCGTTGGTGCCCATTGAGAAAAGGCTTATAAATGAAGCATATTGCATGGCATCACACAGTTTTGGATATATTGGATTACTTGGACGCTTTATTGTATCTAGTTCTGTCTCAAATTTTGTCACAATATAGAAAATTGAGCTAGCTTAACGTGGGAATTTGATTCGTGTCATTCTGAGCTATAAATCAAAAGTTACGGACGAGTAATGCGAACATGTCAAGTTCATCGGCCAGTTAAAGTGATTATTCTAAACTGATCATTGATACTCATTAAGTAACGCATGGCATCAAGCAGTTTGGATAGATTGAATTACATGGATGCTTTTTCATCTCTATATCTGTGTCAAATTTTGTCAAAATAAAGAAAATTGAGATAACGTAACGTGGGCATTGTATTCGTGTCATTCTGAGCTCTAAATCAAAAGTTACAGACGATTTAGTGCAGACATGTCAGGTTGATCGGCCAATTAAAGTGATCATTCTAAACTGAACACTGGTGCTCATTGAGTAAAGGCTTATAAATAAAGCATAATGCATGATATCACACAGTTTTCGATAGATTGGATCACTTGGATGCTTTTTCGTATCTAGTTCTGTCTCAAATTTTGTCACAATATAGAAAATTGAGTTTGTTTATCATAGGCATTGGATTCGCTCAATTCTGAGCTCTACATAGAAAGTTACAGACGATTTAATATGTTCATGTCAAGTTGATCGGCCAGAGTATATGATCATTCTAAACTGATCTTTGGTGCTGATTGAGTAAAGGCTTATAAATGAAGCATAATGCATCCCATCACACAGTTTTGGATAGATTGGATTACTTGGATGCTTTTTGCCTCTATGTCTATTTCGAATTTTGAAAAATATAGCATATTGAGCTAGCTTAACGTGGGCATTGGATTCTTGTCATTCTGAGCTCTAAATAAAAAGTTACGAATGAGTTGGTGCGGACATGTCAAGTTGATCAGCCAGTTAAAGTGATCATTTTAAACTGATCTTTGGTGTCCTTTGAATAAAGACTTATAAATGAAGCATAATGCATGGAATCACACAGTTTTGGATAGATTGGATTACTTTGACAATTTGTCGTCTTTATTTTTGTCTCAAATTTTGTCAAAATATAGAAATTTGAGGTAGCTTATGGTGGCATTGGATTCGTGTGTTTCCGAGCTCAAAATCAAAAGATTCAGATGATTTAGTCCAGGAATGTCAAGTTGATCGACCAGTTAAAATGATCATTCTAAACTGATCATTTGTGCTCATTAAGTAAAGGCTTAGAAATGAAGCATAATGCGTGGCATCAAGCAGTTTGGATAGAATAGATTGCTTGGATGCTTTGTCATCTCTATTTCAGTCTCGAACTTTGTAAAAATATAGCAAATTTAGCTAGCTTAACGTGGGCATTGGATTAGTGTCATTCTGAGGTCTAATTCAAAAATTACGAACGATTTAGTGAGGATATGTCAAGTTGATCGGCCAGTTAAAGTGATCATTCTAAACTTATCTTTGGTGCCCATTGAGTAAAGCCTTATAACTGAAGAATAATTCATGGTATTACATAGTTTTGGATAGATTGGATTACTTTGACGCTTTGTCGTATCTAGTCTTGTCTCAAATTTTGTTACAATATAGAAAATTGAACTAGATTATTGTGGGAATTGAATTTGTGTCATTCTGAGCTATAAATCAAAAGGTATGGACGATTTAGTGCAGACATCAAAATTGATCGACCTGTTAAAACGATCATTCTAAACTGATCATTGGGGCTCATTGAGTAAAAGCTTAATAATGAAAAATAATGCATGGCATCACGCAGTTTGGAATGTGTTGGATTACTTGGACGATTTTTCATATGTATTTATGTCTCAAAGTTTGTCACAATATAGAAAATTGAGCTATCTTATCGTGGGCATTGGATTCGTGTGTTTCTGAGCTCTAAATCAAAAGTTACGGACGATTTAGTGTGAACATGTCAAGTTGATCGGCTAGTTAAAGTGATAATTCTAAAATAATCGTTGGTGGTCATTAAGTAAAGCCTTATAAATGAACGACAGGCATGACATCACACATTTTGGGATAGATTGGATTACTTGGATGCTTTTTCGTCTCTGTTTTTGTCTCAAATTTTGTCAAAATATTGAACATTGAGGTAGCATAGTGTGGGCATTCGATTCGTGTCATTCTGAGCTCTAAATCAAAAGTTACGAACAATTAGTGCAGACATGTCAAGTGGCCAGTTAATGTGATAATTCTAAACTGATCATTCGTTCCCATTGAGTAAAGCCTTATAAATCAAGCATATTGCATGGCATCACACATTTTTGGATAAATTGGAATACTTGGACGCATTATCATATCTAGACCTCTCTCAAATTTTGGCACAATATAGAAAATTAATCTATCTTAACGTGGGAATTTGATTCATGTCATCCTGATCTCTAAATCAAAAGTTACGGATGATTTTGTGCGAACATGTCAAGTTGATCGGCCAATTAAAGTGATCATTTTACACTGATCAATGGTGTCCACTGAGTAAAGGCTTATAAATCAAGCATAATGCATGGCATCACATAGTTTTAGATAGATTGGATTACTTGGACGCTTTGTCATATCTAGTCCTATCTCAACTTTTGTCACAATATAGAAAATTGAGCTACCTTGACGTGGGCATTTAATTTGTGTCATTCTGAGCTCTAAATCAAAAGTTTCTGAGGATTTAGTCTGGACATGTCAAGTTGATCGGCCAGTTAAAGTGATCATTCTAAACTCATCATTGGTGCTCATTGAGTAAAGGCTTAGAAATGAAGCATAATGCGTGGCATCAAGCAGTTTGGATAGAATAGATTGCTTAGATGCTTTGTCATCTCTATTTCAGTCTCGAACTTTGTAAAAATATAGCAAATTTAGCTAGCTTAACGTGGGCATTGGATTAGTGTCATTCTGAGCTCTAATTCAAAAATTACGAACGATTTAGTGAGGATATGTCAAATTGATCGGCCAGTTAATGTGATCATTCTAAACTTATCTCTGGTGCCCATTGAGTAATGCCTTGTAACTGAAGAATAATTCATGGTATTACACAGTTTTGGATAGATTGGATTACTTTGACGCTTTGTCGTATCTAGTCTTGTCTCAAATTTTGTTACAATATAGAAAATTGAACTAGATTAGTGTAGGAATTGAATTTGTGTCATTCTGAGCTATAAATCAAAAGGTATGGACGATTTAGTGTAGACATCAAAATTGATCGACCTGTTAAAACGATCATTCTAAACTGATCATTGGGGCTCATTGAGTAAAAGCTTAATAATGAAAAATAATGAATGGCATCACGCAGTTTGGAATGTATTGGATTACTTGGACATTTTTCATATGTATTTATGTCTCAAAGTTTGTCACAATATAGAAAATTGAGCTATCTTATCGTGGGCATTGGATTCGTGTGTTTCTGAGCTCTAAATCAAAAGTTACGGACGACTTAGTGTAAACATGTCAAGTTGATCGGCTAGTTAAAGTGATAATTCTAAAATAATCGTTGGTGCTCGTTAAGTAAAGCCTTATAGATGAACCACAAAGCATGACATCACGCATTTTGGGATAGATTGGATTACTTGGACGCTAATTCATCTCTGTTTTTGTCTCAAATTTTGTCAAAATATTAAACATTGAGGTAGCATAGCGTGGGCATTCGATTCGTGTCATTCTGAGCTCTAAATCAAAAGTTACAAACAATTAGTGTAGACATGTCAAGTGGCCAGTTAATGTGATAATTCTAAACTGATCATTCGTTCCCATTGAGTAAAGCCTTATAAATGAAGCATATTGCATGGCATCACACATTTTTGGATAAATTGAAATACTTGGACGCGTTATCATATCTAGACCTCTCTCAAATTTTGTCACAATATAGAAAATACATCTAGCTTAACGTGGGAATTTGATTCGTGTCATTCTGATCTCTAAATCAAAAGTTATGGACGATTTTGTGCGAACATGTCAAGTTGATCGGCCAATTAAAGTGATCATTTTACACTGATCAATGGTGTTCATTGAGTAAAGGCTTATAAATCAAGCATAATGCATGGCATCACACAGTTTTGGATAGATTGGATTACTTGGACGCTTTGTCGTATCTAGTCCCATCTCAACTTTTGTCACAATATAGAAAATTAAGCTACCTTAACGTGGGCATTTAATTTGTGTCATTCTGAGCTCTAAATCAAAAGTTTTGGAGGATTTAGTCTGGACATGTCAAGTTGATCGGCCAGTTAAAGTGATCATGCTAAACTCATCATTGGTGCTCTTTGAGTAAAGGCTTGTAAATAAAGCATAATGCATGGCATCACACTGTTTTGGATAGATTGGATTACTTGGACGCTTTTTTCTCTATTTTTGTCTCTAATTTTGTCAAAATATAGAAAATTGAGCTAGTTTAACGTGGGCATTGGATTTGTGTCATTCTGAGCTCTAAATCAAAAGTTAGGGATGATTTTGTGCGGACATATCAACTTGATCGGCCATTTAAAGTGATCATTCTAAACTGATCATTGTGCCCATTCAGTAAACACTTATAAATGAAACAAATTGCATGGCATCACACATATTTGGATAGATTGGATTACTTAGACGCTTTGTCATCTCTATTTTTGTCTCAAATTTTCTCAAAATATAGAAAGCTGAGCTAGCTTATCGTGGGCATCAGATTCGTGTGTTTCAGAGCTTTAAATAAAAGGTTACACTCGATTTAGTTCGTACATGTCAAGTTGATCGGCAAGTTAAAGTGATCATTATAAACGGATCATTAGTCCTCATTAAGTGAAGGCTTATAAATGAAGTATAACGCATGCATCACGCATTTTGGGATAGATTGGATTACTTGGACGCTTTGTCATCTCTATATCTGTATCAAATTTTGTCAAAATACAGAAAATTGAGCTAGCTTAACCTGGGCATTGGATTCGTGTGATTCTGAGCTCTAAATAAAAAGTTACGAATGATTTGGTGTGGACATGTCAAGTTGATCAGCAAGTTAAAATGATAATTCTAAACTGATCTTTGGTGCCCATCGAGTAAAGGATTATAAATGAAGCATAATGCATGGCACCACACAATTTTGGATAGATTGGATTACTTAGACGCTTTGTCGTCATTATTTTTTCTCAAATTATGTTAAAATACAGAAAATTGAGATAGTTTAACGTGTGCATTGGATTCGTGTCATTCTGAACTCTAAATCAAAAGTTACGAACGATTTAGTGTGGACATGTCAAGTTGATCGGCCAGTTAAAGTGATTATTCTAAACTTATCATTGGTGCCTATTGAGTAAACGCTTATAAATGAAACAAATTGCATGGCATCACACATTTTTGGATAGATTGGATTATTTGGACGCTTTGTCATCTCTATTTCAGTCTCAAATTTTCTCAAAACATAGAAAACTGAGTTAGCTTATCGTGGGCATCGGATTCGTGTGTTTTTGAGGTTTAAATAAAAGGTTACACACCATTTAGTTCATACATGTCAAGTTGATCAGAAAATTAAAGTGATCATTATAAACTGATTATTGGTGCTCATAAAGTAAAGGCTTATAAATAAAGCATAACGCATGGTATCACACATTTTGGGATATATTGAATTACTTGGACGCTTTGTCATCTCTTTTTCTATCTCAAATTTTGTCAAAATATAGAAAATTGAGCTAGCTTAACGTGGACATTGTATTCGTGTCATTCGGAGCTCTAAATAAAAAGTTACAAACGATTTGGTGCGGACATGTCAAGTTGATCGGCAAGTTAAAGTGATCATTCTAAACTGATCTTTGGTGCCCATTGAGTAAAGGATTATAAATGAAGCATAATGCATGGCATCACACAGTTTTGGATAGATTGGATTACTTGGACAATTTGACGTCCTTATTTTTGTCTCAAATTTTGTCAAAATATAGAAAATTGAGCCAGCTTATTGTGGGCATTGGATTCGTCTGTTTCTGAGTTCTAAATCAAAATTTACGGATGATTTAGTGTGGACATGTCAAATTGATCGGCCACTTAAAGTGATCATTCTAAACAGATCATTGGTGCTCATTAAGTAAAGGCTTTGAAATGAAGCATAATGCATGGCATTAGGCATTTTGGATAGAATGGATTACTTGGATGCTTTATTGTCTCAAATTTTGTCAAAATATAGAAAATTGAGGTAGTTTAACGTTGGCCTTGGATTCGTGTCATTTTGAGCTCTAAATCAAAAGTTACGGATAATTTAGTGCGGACATGTCAAGTAGATCGCCCAGTTAAAGTGATCATTCTAAAGTGATCTTTGGTACCCAATGAGTAAAGGCTTATAAATGAAATATAATGCATGGCATCACATTTTTGGATAGACTGGATTATTGAACGCTTTGCCATATCTAGTTCTGTCTCAAATTTAGTCACAATATAGAAAATTGAACTAGCTTAGTGTGGGCATTGGTTTCATGTCATTCTAAGCTATAAATCAAAAGGTATGAATGATTTAGTGCAGACATGACAAGTTGATCGGCCTTTTAAAATGATCATTATAAACTAATCATTGTTGCTCATTGTGTAAAAGCTTAATAAGGAAAAATAATGCATAGCATCACGCTGTTTGGGATGGATTGGATTACTTGGACGCTTTGTCATATCTATTTCTGTCTCAAATTTTGTCGCAATATAGAAAATTGAGCTACCTTAACATGGGTATTTGATTCGTGTGTTTCTGACTCTAAATCAAAAGTTACAGACATTTTAGTGCGGACATGTCAAGTTGTTCGGCCAGTTAAAGTGATCATTCAAAACTGATCATTGGTGCTCATTAAATAAAGGCTAATAAATGAAGCATAAAGCATGGAAACACACATTTTGCGTTAGATTGGATTACTTGTAAGCTTTGTCGTCTCTATTTTTGTCTCAAATTTTATCAAAATATAGAAAATTGAGCCAGCTTAACGTGGGCATTGGATTCATGTCATTCTGAGCTCTAAAATGAAAAGTTATGGACGATTAGTGTGGACATGTTAAGTTGATCGGCCAGTTAAAGTGATCATTCTAAACATATTATTGGTGCCCATTGAGTAAACGCTTATAAATGAAGCATATTGCATGGCATCACACAGTTCTGGATAAATTGGATTACTTGGACGCTTTATCTTGTCTAGATCTGTCTAAAATTTTGTCACAATATATAAAATTGAGCTAGCTTCGCATGGGTATTTTATTCGTGTCATTCTGAGCTCTAAATCAAAAGTTACGGACGATTAGTGCGGACATGTCAAGTTGATTGGCCAGTTAAATTCATCATTCTAAACTGATCATTGGTGCTCATTGTGTAAACGATTATAATTAAAGCATAATGCATGGCATCACAAAGTTTTGGATAGATTGTATTACATGGACACTTTGTCGTATCTATATCTATCTCAAATTTTGTCACAATATAGAAAATTGAGCTAGATTAACGTGGGCACTGGATTTGTGTCATTTTGAGTTCAAAATCAAAAGTTATGGACGATTTAGTGCGGACATAAGTTGATCGACCAATTAATATGATTATTCTAAACTGATCATTGGTTCTCATTGAGTAAAGGCTTATAAATAAAGCAGAATGCATGACATCACACAGTTTTGGATAGATTGGATTACTTGGACACTATGACATATATATTTTTATCTCAAATTTTGTTATACTATAGAAAATTGAGCTAGCTTAACGTGGGCACTGGATTCGAATCATTATGAGCTCTAAATCAAAAGTTACAGACGATTTAGTGCGGTCTTGTCAAGTTGAGTGGCCAATTACAGTGGAACCAGACAATTATAAATGAAGCATTATGCAAGGCATCACGCAGTTTGGGATAGATTGAATTATTTGGACGCTTTTTCATATCTAGTTGTACCTCAAATTTTGTCACAATATAGAAAATTGAACTAGTTTAATGTGGACATTGGATTCGTGTTATTCTGAGCTGTAAATCAAAAGTTATGGATGATTTAGCGCAGACATGACAAAGTCATTGCCAAGTTTAAATGTTCATTCTAAACTGATCATTGGTTTTCACTGAGTAAAAGCTTATAAATGAAAAAAAATGCATGGCATCACGCATTTCGGGATGGATTGGATTACTTGGACGCTTTATCATATCTATTTCTGTCTCAAAATTTGTCCCAATATAGAAAATTGAGCTAGCTTAATGTGGGCATTGGATTGCGGACATGTCAAGTTGATAGGCCTGTTAAAGTGATCATTCAAAACTAATCATTGGTGGTCATTAAGTAAAGGCTTATAAATGAAGCATAATGCATGGCATCAAGTAGTTTGAATAGATTGGATTTCTTAGGCGCTTTGTCATCTCTAATTCTGTCTCAAATTATGTCAAAATATTCAAAATTGAGCTAGCTTAACGTGGGCATTGGATTCGTGTCGTTCAGAGCTCTAAATCAAAAGTTATGGACGATTTAGTGTGGACATGTCATGTTGATCGGCCAGTTAAAGTGATAATTCTAAACTGATCGTTGGTGCTCATTGAACAAAGGCTTATAAATGAAGCATAATGCATGGCATCAAACAGTTTTGGATTCATTGGATTACTTGGACATTTTGTCGTACTTATTGCGGTCTCAAATTTCGTCAAAATATAGAAAATTGAGCTGGGTTAACGTGGGCATTGGATTCGTGTCATTCGGAGCTCTAAATCAAAAGTTACGGACGATTTAGTGTTGACATATCAAGTTGATCGGCCAGTTAAGGTGATAATTCTAAAGTGATCGTTGGTGCTCATTAAGTAAAAGCTTAAAAATGAAGCATAAAGCTTGACATCACGGCGTTCCGGATAGATTGGATTACTTGGATGCTTTGTCGTATCTATTTGTATCTCAAATTTTGTTACAATTTAGAAAATTTAGTTAGCTTAACGTGGACATTGGATTCGTGTCATGCTAAGCTCTAAATCAAAAGTTAATGGTGATTTATTGTGGACATGTCAAGTTGATCGGCCAGTTAAAGTGATCATTGTAAACTTATCATTGATGCTCATTAAATAAGGGCTTATAAATGAATCATAATGCATGGCATCAAGTAGTTTGGATAGATTGGATTACTTTGGCGCTTTTTTGTCTATAATTCTGTCTCAAATTATGTCAAAGTATAGAAAATTGAGCTAGCTTAACGTGGGCATTGGATTCGTGTCATTCGGAGCTTTAAATCAAAAGTTACAAACGATTTAGTGTGCACATGTCAAGTTGATCGGCTAGTTAAATTGATAATTTGAAACTGATCATTGGTGCTCATTGAGTAAAGGGTTATAAATGAAGCATAATGCATGACATCACACAATTTTGGATAGATTATATAACTTCTACGCTTTGTCGTATATATATTTCTGCCTCAAATTTTGTTACCATTTTCAAAATTGAGCTAGCTTAACGTGGGCAGTGGATTCGTGTCATTCTTAGCTCTAAATCAATGTTATTGACGATTTGGTGTAGACATGACAAGTTGATCAGCGAGTTAAAGTGATCATTCTAAACTAATAATTGGTGCTCATTGAGTAAAAGCTTATAAATGAAAAATAATGCATGGTATCACGCAGTTTGGGATGGAATGGATTACTTGGATGTTTTGTCGTATCTATTTTTATCTCAAATTTTGCCAAAATATAGAAAATGGAGATAGCTTAACGTGGGCATTGGATTCTTGTCATTTTGAGCTCTAAATCAAAAGTTACGGGTGATTTAGTTAGGACATGTCAAGTTTTTTGGCTAGTTAAAGTGATCATTCTGAATTTATCATTGTTGCCCAATTAGAAAAAGCTCATAAATGAAAAATAATGCATGGATCACGTAGTTTTGGATGGATGGGATTACTTGCACGCTTTGTCATTTCTATTTTTGTCTCAAATTTTGTCATAATATAGAAAATTGAGCTAGCTTAATGTGGGCATAGCATTCGTGACATTTTGAGCTCTAAATCAAAAGTTACGCACGATTTGGTGCGGACATGTGAAGTTGATCGGCCAGTTAAAATGATCATTCTAAACTCATCATTGGTGCTCTTTGAGTAAAGGCTTATAAATGAACAATAAAGCATGGCATCAAGCAGTTTCGATATTTTGGATTGGACATCTTTTCGTCTCTATTTCTGTCTCAAATTTTGTCAAAATATAGAAAATTGAGTTAGCTTAACGTGGGCATTGGATTCGTGTCATTTCGAGGTATAAATCAAAAGTTATGGACGATTTTGTGCAGACATGTCAAGTTGATCGGCCAATTAGAATGATCATTCTAAACTAATCACTAGTGCTCATTGAGTAAAAGCTTATAAACGAAGCATAATGCATGGCATCACGCAGTTTGAAATAGATTGGATTACTTGAACCCTTTGTCGTATCTAGTTATGTCTCAATTTTTGTCACATTATATAAAATTGAGCTAGCTTAATGTGGGCATTGCATTCGTGTCATTCAAAGCTCTATATCAAAAGTTACGGACGATTTAGTACAAACATTGGTGCTAATTAAGTAAAAGCATATAATTGAAGCATAATGCATGACATCAAATAGTTTTGATAGATTGGATTAGTTGGACGCTTTGTTGTATCTATATGTGTCTCAAATTTTGTCAAAATATAGAAACTTAAGCTAGCTTAACATGGGCACTGGATTCGTGTCATTTTAAGCTCTAAAACAAAAGTTACACACGATTTAGTGCGGACAGGTCAGGGTTATTGGCCAGTTAAAATGATCATTCTAAACTGATCATTGGTGCTCATTAAGTAAAGGCTTATCAATGAACCATAAAACATGGCATCACGCAGTTTGGGATAGATTGGATTACTTGGATGCTTTGTGGTCTCTTTTTCTATCTCAAATTTTGTCAAAATATAGAAAATTGAGCTACCTTAACGTAGCCATTAGATTCGTGTCATTTTGAGCTCTAAATAAAAAAGTTATGGACGATTTAGTGCGTACATGTCAAGAGTATCGGCCAGTTATTGTTATCATTCTAAACTGATCATTGGTTCCCATTGAGTAAAAATAATGCATGGCATTACACAGTTTGGGATGGATTGGATTACTTGGACACTTTGTCGTATCTATTTCTTTGTCAAATTTGGTCAAAATATAGAAAATTGGGCTAGCTTAACGTGGCCATTCGATTCGTGTCATTTTGAGCTCTAAATCAAAACTTACGGACGATTTAGTGTTGACATGTCGAGTTGATCAGGCAGTTAAAGTCATCATTCTAAACTGATCATTGGTGCTCATTTAGAAAAAGATTCTAAACGAAAAATAATGCATGGCATCACGCAGTTTGTTATTGATTGGATTACTTAGACGGTTAGTCATATATATTTCTCTCTCAAATTTTGTCACAGTATATAAATTAAGCTAGATTAACATGGGCATTGGATTCGTGTCATTATGATCTCTAAATGAAAAGTTACTGACAATTTAGTGGCGAAATGTCAAGTTGATCGGCAAGTTAAATTCATCATTATAAACCGATCATTGGTGCTCATTGAGTAAAGGCTTATAAATGAAGCATAGTGCATGGCATCATATAATTTTAATTAGATTGGATTACTTGGATGCTATGTCGTATTTATTTTTATCTCAAATTTTGTTACAATTTAGAGAATTGAGCTTAATTAACGTGGGCATTGGAATCATGTCATTCTAAGCTCTAAATCAAAAGTTACTGACAATTTAGTGCGTACATGTCAAGAGTATCGGCCAGTTATAGTGATCATTCTAAACTGATCATTCGTTCCCATTGAGTAAAAGCTTATAAATGAAAAATAATGCATGGCATTACGCAGTTAGGGATGGATTGGATTACTTGGACGCTTTTGTCGTATCTATTTCTTTATCAAATTTTGCCAAAACATAGAAAATTGGGCTAGCTTAATGTGGGCATTTGATTCGTGTAATTTTGAGCTCTAAATCAAATGTTATAGACGATTTAGTGCAGAGATGTTGAGTTGATCAAGGAGTTAAAGTGATCATTCTAAACTGATCATTGGTGCTCATTTAGTAAAAGCTTATAAACGAAAAATAATGCATGGCATCACGCTGTTTGTGATGGATTGGATTACTTTGACGGTTAGTCATATCTATTTCTATCTCAAATTTTGTCACAATATAGAAATTGAGCTAGCTTAACGTGGGCATTGGATTTGTGTCATTCTGATCTCTAAATGAAAAGTTAGAGACAATATAGAAATATAAATAATAGATAACCAATATAAATGTTGTAGAAAAGTTAGAGTTATTTGTTATAGAAAAGTTAGAGTTATTTGTTATAGAAAAGTTAGAGTCATATCTAATTCTGTCTCAAATTTTGTTACAATATAGAAAATTGAGCTAGCTTCACGTGGGCATTGGATTCGTGTGTTTCAGAGCTCTAAATCAAAAATTACAAATGATTTTGATACAAGCCTTGATTCAAGGATGTATGCGCGTGGGCTGTTTGTAGAAGATTAGGTGAGAAACTCAATCTAAGGCTTCTGGATGGGGGTTTTCTGGTTGGTAAAAGGTTGAAGGGTGAAGTGAACCACATGAGGGGTGATGAACCTCGTGATAAATCAAAAACTTAGAGCTAGGAGGGCTGGTCTCAACTAGGTTCTAAGCGCACAAGTCTCTTGAGAGAATAACTTGTTGAAAGAAAATTCGATCTTTATTAATATCAAAAAAGATTGTCGAACTACAATGCTGGAAGGAGCCTTATTAATATGCTCGACAGCTTGACCTTCTAGGGTCGACTCAAACAAAGAAAAGGAAAGTTTACAAAAGTGCACAAAAGGAAAAGATACAAAAGTGTATAACCGAAAAAGGACCTATTCCTAAAATGTTCTTGACTCAAAAATGTAAAGCATCTAGATCCTACCCTGCAAAACAGAAAGAGGCATATATTCGAATTGAAACTTACCTTAACTTACCTCACGGCCAAGAAATGGAAGGTGGCCATCCTTGTGGCATGCACGCGCCTTGCTCCTAGTCTTCGACTTGGAGTAGGGTTAAAAATCTTTGGGCCCTGACCTCTCTTGCCACTAAAGCCCAAGTCTCTGATGTCCCTTGTGTTGTTGAGAAGCCATTGGACTCTTCCTTGCACTTTTGGCCCATTGTCCTTAGTCGATCTTCCTCTAGGAGCTTGTCGATCCATAAGCTGAATTTGTAGAAGAGTGCCCTTGATCTGCTTCTTTTCATTGCTCCTTGAGGTACCACTGGTGTAGATATTTCCTCTGGGTGCATGTCCTGGAGCTGGTAGCTCATTTGGTCCGAGTCCTCTTGTGTAGAAGTGAAAATGCGCGTGTACTCGGCTGGATCGGCTGTACCGGCTGGATTGTGCGAGGTACTGGCCAGAATGCCTTCAGGACCGGCCAAGTTGATCCCGGAGTTGGCGGCATCACCAGAGGGACCGGCGGTGTCATCCACGTCGCCACCAAGTGTGCCGGAAGCTTGGGCCTCTCCGCCGGCAATGCTGGTTGCTCTGGTCCTTGTGGTCGAGGGTCCGGTGGTACTGCTTGGGCCGGCAGGCATGCCAGATGGTCCGGCTGTCTCGGGCAAGCTTCCTGGTTGGCCAGTCTGGTCTCCTGGCTGGATGTACGACCTGATGTCCTCATCATCCCCTCCCTCTTCAGTAGGTTTTGTCCTCAAAACTGGTTCATCTGCATGGAAAAGGGCTAAGTCAGTAACATTGAACGTATTGGACACATTAAACTCGTTCACCTGGGAGCTCGATCCGGTAGGCGTTGTTGTTGATCCTCTCGAGCACTCTGAATAGTCCATCTCCTCTTTGTGCTAGCTTGGAACTCCTTAGGTTTGGGAACCTCTCCTGCCGTAGGTGTAGCCACACCCAATCGCCTGGTTGAAAGATCACCTCCTTTCTTCCCTTGTTGGAATGAGTCACGTACTGTCTGGTCCTCTTCTCCAAGTTTTCTGCTACCTTCTGGTGTAACCTCCTTATGAACTCTGCCTTGGATGCTCCGTTGAGGTTGGTCATCTCAGCTGGTGGTAGTGGCGTTTGCTCCAATGGGGTGAGAGGATTGAAGCCGTATACTACTTCAAATGGGGTCTTCTTGGTTGCTGAGTGCACGGCTCGGTTGTAAGCGAACTCTATGAATGGCAGGCACTCCATCCAAGTCTTTAGGTTCGTCCCTAGTGTAGTCCTGAGAAGGGTTGATAGTGTCATGTTGACAACTTCAGTTTGGCCATCGGTTTGAGGATGGCAGGTGGTAGAGAAGAGTAGCTTAGTGCCTAGCTTTCTCCAAAGGGTCCTCCAGAAATGGCTGGGGAACTTGGTGTCCCTGTCTGATACGACGGTCCTTGGCACTCCATGAAGCCGTACTATCTCCTTGAAGAACAACTCAGCTGTTTGTGTGGCATCATTGACATTGGCACATGGAATGAAGTGTGCCATCTTGGAGAATCTGTCCACCACTACAAAGATTGCATCTTTGTGGTTGATATTGGGCAGACCTAGAACAAAGTCCATTGAGATGTCCACCCATGGATGTGTAGATATGGGCAGTGGGAGATACAACCCGTGAGGTTGCACTCGGGACTTTGCCATCTTGCAAGTGATGCATCTTGCACAATGAGCTTCTACTGTCCTCTTGATGTGTTGCCAGTAGAAGTGCTCCTTGACCACTGGTAGAGTCTTGTCGACACCAATGTGGCCCATGAGTCCTCCTCCATGAGCTTCTCGGATGATAAGCTCCCTTAATGATCCTTGTGGTTTGCACACCCTTCTTTCTCGGAACAAGAATCCCTCATGGATGTAGAACTTGCCATGACTCCCTGTGCCACACTCCTTGTATCTCTCAGCAAAGTCAGGATCATCCTTGTATAGGTCCTTGATGTGCTCGAATCCTAGGACCTTTGCCTCATGGTTGATATCAAGGCAAACCTCCTTGATAGTGCATCGGCTACCACATTGTCTTTGCCCTTCTTGTACTTGATGACGTACGGGAAGTCTCTATGAACTCCATCCACCTGGCATGTCTCCTCTTGAGATTGGTTTGCCCTCTGAGGTGTTTGAGAGTCTCATGATCAGTGTGGATCACAAACTCCTTGGACAGCAAGTAATGCTGCCAAGTCTCCAATGCTCGGACAAGGGCCTAAAGCTCCTTGTCATAAGTGGGGTAGTTTAGTGAGGCACCACCTAGCTTCTCACTGAAGTATGCCACTGGTCTCCCTCCTTGGGTTAGCACTGCTCCTATGCCTATTCCATAGGTATCACACTCCACTTCAAACGTCTTGTTGAAGTCGGGCAGGACTAGCACTGGTGCATGTGTAAGGCTGTCCTTCAAGGCCTGGAATGCCTTCTCCTGAGCTTCTCCCCGGCTGAATCCCACGTTCTTCTTCACTACTGCCGTCAATGGTGAGGCAATACTACTGAAGTTGGGCACGAATCTCCTATAGAAGCTGGCCTGTACGTGGAAGCTCCTCACTTGGCTGATGTTGCCTGGTGTTGGCCATTCTTGTATGGCTCGAATCTTCTCTTCATCAACCTGTAGGCCCTGTGAACTTACAACAAAACCTCAAAAGACAAGTTTATCAGTACAAAAGATGCACTTCTTGAGATTGGCATAAAGCTCTTCTTGTCGAAGGGTTTTAAGTACCATCTCAAGATGTGTAAGGTGTTCCCATAGGCACTTACTATAAACTAGTATGTCATCAAAGTAAACCACTACAAACTTACTGATGTACGCCGTAAGAACTTGGTTCATAAGGCGCATAAAGGTGCTTGGGGCATTAGTCAAGCCAAATGGCATGACTGTCCACTCGTAGAGCCCTTGCTTTGTCTTGAAAGCAGTCTTCCATTCATCACCTTCCTTCATCCTGACCAGGTTGTATCCACTCTTGAGGTCTATCTAGGAGAAGACCGTGGCTCCACTCAGCTCATCTAGCATGTCATCCAGTCGTGGTATTGGATGCCGGTACTTGACTGTGATGTTGTTGATTGCTCGGCAGTCCACGCACATGCGCCAAGTCCCATCCTTCTTGGGCACTAGTAGTACTAGTACGGCACATGGACTGAGGCTCTCTCGAACATAGCCTTTCTCCAGGAGCTCCTTGACTTGCTTCTCAAGCTCCTTGGACTCCTCTGTACTCATCCGGTAGGCTGGCCGGTTGGGCAGGGCTGCTCCGGGCACTAGATCAATCTGGTGTTCTACGCCACGCAAAGGAGGCAAGCCTGCTGGTATCTCCTCTGGAAATACATCCTGGAACTTGTTGAGGAGAGTTGCTACTTCAGGAGGTAGCTCTACCTGTTCTTTTTCTACACTCAACACTTCTTTGAAAACCATTAGTATCATTAGATCCTTCGAGGCTAAAGCTCTCCGGACATGGCTTGGTTGAATAAGAAAATTAGACTTGATAAGTTTCTTTTCCTTACTCATTTGGAGTTGTAGCTTGTGTACCTGGGCAGGTGTAAGAGGAGCCAAGCTGACCTTTCTTTTGTCATGCACAAAAGTGTAGAGATTGGTTCGGCCATCATGCTTGGTCTCTTTGTCAAACTGCCATGGTCTTCCTAGCAAAAGATGGCCAGCTTGCATGGGCACCACGTCGCACACGACTTGGTCTTGGTACTTGCCCACACTGAATGGCACAGTGACTTGCTCATGGATCTTGAGCTACACTTTGTCATCCAGCCATCTCAGTCTATATGGTCGAGGATGCCTTGTCTTCTCTAGACCTAGCTTATCAACCATATATGCACTAGCAACGTTAGTGCAAGAACCACCATCTATGATGAGGTTACATACCTTGCCCTTGATGGTGCAATGGCTGTGGAAGATGTTCTCCGTTTGGATGGTCTCTGAAGGATCCATCATTGCACTGAGGATGCGTCTAGTGACCAGCACTTCCCCCACATCAGGGTACTCAATGTCACCATACTCCTCTTCTGGTTCATAGTCCTCTTCATCTTGGGACTCATATTCTCCAGCCTCCGTAATCAACATGACCCGGTTGTTTGGGCACTCCTTTGAGATGTGTCCACGACCCCTACACTTGAAACAAGTGATGTCACGTGATCTTTGAGGGTTAGAAGACTTACCAGGCTCTCTCTGGTCACGGGTTGGTTCAGGAGGCTTGCTCTTGAACCTTGACTCGATCTCTATGCTCTTGCCTTTGTCTACGGGCTTGGACATGTTGCTTGGTGCCCAAGGTGTCTTAGGCTTGCTGCGGATGTCTTGGGTCTTACGTTTGATGTGATGCTCTACCTGGAAAGATAGGTGGAACAAGTCTTTGAAGTCATTGTAGATTTGCCTTTCCACCTTGCGGCTGATTCTTTCTTGGAGTCCATCCAAGAATTGTTCCATCAATGCCTCTTCATCATCATTGAGCTCCAATCTGTTCCTTAGCTTCTCGAACTCTTCATAGTACTCCTCTACTGATCTAGTACCTTGCTTAAGAGTACGAAAACGACGTTGCAAGTCTCTATGAAAATAAGGTGGAACAAACCTTTGTCGCATGAGGACTTTCATGTCGACCCATGAGTCTATGGGCCTCATTCTCTTCCTCCTTCTGTCAGATACCTCACGATCCCACCAGATGAGGGCATTGTCCGTGAGCTGTGCTACTGCCATTGAGACTCTCCTAGGTCCTGGTTGGTTGTAATGATCAAAGATATGATCCGTTCTTCTCTCCCAATCTAGGTAAGCCTCGGGGTCTACTTTTCCTGCAATACTTGGAGGAGCTTAACATCAGGATGAGTTACCCGGTTATAGGCGTGTTCATCTCCATCCTCATGATGTCTAGGAGGCATTCTTGGTCTCTGGTGAAGACCATATGGCTCAAAGCCATCATCTTCTGCCTCTGGTTGCCGTGGAGGTCCTCTCGGCCTATGGTGATAGTTATGAGGTTGTGTGTCCTCATCTCCATCTGGTTGGGGTTCCTCCTGTTCGTTCCGTGTCCTAACGTGCTCAGGACCCTCAGGACGGTCTTGCTCAGTTCTCACGTGCCTTATGGCCTGGAATCTCACCGGTCTTTCCATGCGCTCCAACCTCTCGCCTATGGATGCGAGTTGTGTTTGGAGTGTGGTGAACATGGCCATCATGGCTTCGGTTGCTTCTCTATTTTCTTCTGCCATTGCGTGCTACAAAGAAAGAAGACAAGTTAGGATGCTCCTAAATTATTCGGAGGGTTTTCTTTTTATAAGGATTCGAAAATTTGCAAAAAGGAAAAAATCTGAGAATTGGAAATTCAAAAATATGAAAATTTGAAAAAAAGGAAACTTTCTTGACAACTTGTGCTAGCTGTCCAATTCGAATTCCTTTGGTATTTTTCCTATTTCCATTTTCTTTTCTTTTTAATTTAACTTAAAAATAAAGTAAATATGATTTAAACAAAAAGGAAAACGTGAATGGTAATGCAAAAGTGAATCTAAACCCTAGTGATACACGTAGAACGCTAGATGCACTCGGTTTGGAATTTGATGTTATTTTTTGATTTTTCTTGAATGCGACTTAAACTAATGCAAGAACTAAAAACAAAACAAGCTAAAGGATAGAAACAGCCTGTTTTAGGAGCTTTAAGCTCTGATACCAAAATGATACAAGCCTTGATTCAAGGATGTATGCGCGTGGGCTGTTTGTAGAAGATTAGGTGAGAAACTCAACCTTAGGCTTCTGGATGGGGGGTTTTCTGGTTGGTAAAAGGTGGAAGGGTAAAGTGAACCACACGAGGGGTGATGAACCTCGTGATAAATCACAAACTTAGAGCTAGGAGGGCTGGTCTCAACTAGGTTCTAAGCGCACAAGTCTCTTGAGAGAATAACTTGTTGAAAGAAAATTCGATCTTTATTAATATCAAAAAGATTGTCGAACTACAATGCTGGAAGGAGCCTTATTAATATGCTCGACAGCTTGACCTTCTAGGGTCGACTCAAATAAAGAAAAGGAAAGTTTACAAAAGTGCACAAATGGAAAAGATACAAAAGTGTATAACCGAAAAAGGACCTATTACTAAAATGTTCTTGACTCAAAAATGTAAAGCAGCTAGATCCTACCCTGCAAAACAGAAAGAGGCATATATTCGAATTGAAACTTACCTTAACTAACCTCATGGCCAAGAAATGGAAGGTGGCCATCCTTGGGGCATGCACGTGCCTTGCTCCTAGTCTTCGACTTGGAGTAGGGTTAAGAATCTTTGGGCCCTGACCTCTCTTTCCACTAAAGCCCAAGTCTCTGATGTCCCTTGTGTTGTTGAGAAGCCATTGGACTCTTCCTTGCACTTTTGGCCCATTGTCCTTAGTCGATCTTCCTCTAGGAGCTTGTCGATCCATAAGCTGAATTTGTAGAAGAGTGCCCTTGATCTGCTTCTTTTCATTGCTCCTTGAGGTACCACTGGTGTAGATATTTCCTCTGGGTGCATGTCCTGGAGCTGGTAGCTCATTTGGTCCGAGTCCTCTTGTGTAGAAGTGGAAATGCGCGTGTACTCGGCTGGATCGGCTGTACCGGCTGCATTGTGTGAGGTACTGGCCGGAATGCCTTCAGGACCGGCCAAGTTGATCCCGGAGTTGGCGGCATCACCAGAGGGACCGGCGGTGTCATCCACGTCGACACCAAGTGTGCTGGAAGCTTGGGCCTCTCCGCCGGCAATGCTGGGTGCTCTGGTCCTTGTGGTCGAGGGTCCGGCGGTACTGCTTGGGCGGCAGGTCGTACAACCAGCCAGGAGACCAGACATGTCAAGTTGATTGGCGAGTAAAAGTGATGATTCTAAACTGATCATTAGTACTCATTCAGTAAAGGCTTATAAATGAAGCATAATGCATGGAATGACATAGTTTTCGATAGATTAGATTATTTGGACGCTTTGTCGTATCATTTCTGTCTCAAATTTTGTTACAATATAAAAAATTTAGCTAGCTTAACGTGGGCATTGGATTCATGTCATTCTGAGCGCTATATCAAAATTTGCAGACGATTTAGAGCAGACATGTCAAGTTGATCGGCCAGTTAAAGTGATCATTCTAAACAGATCATTGGTGCTCATTTAAGTAAAGGCTTATTAATTAAGCATAATGCATGACATCAAGCAGTTTGGATGGATTGGATTACTTGGACGCTTTGTTGTCTCTATTTCGTTTTCAAGTTTTTTCAAAATATAGAAAATTGAGGTAGATTAACGTGGGCATTGGATTCATGTCATTCTGAGTTCTAAATCAAAAGTTACATATGATTTAGTGGGGACATTTCAAGTTTATCGGCCAGTTAAAGTGTTGATTCTAAACTGATCATTGCTGCTCATTGAGTAAAAGGCTTATAAATGAAGCATAATTCATGACATCACACAGTTTAGGATAGATTGGATTACTTGGATGCTTTGTCATATCTATTTCTGTCTCAAATTTTGTTACAATATAGAAAATTGACCAAGATTAAAGTGGGCATTGGATACATGTGTTTCTGAGCTCTAAATCAAAAGTTATGGACAATTTAGTGCATACATGTCAAGTTGATCGGCTTGTTAAAGTGATCATTCTAAACTGATCATTGGTGCTAATTAAGTAAAGGCTTATAAATGATGCATAAAACATGGCTGAACGCAATTTGGGATAGATTGGATTACTTGAACGCTTTGTCGTCTCTATTTCTATTCCAAATTTTGCCAAAATATAGAAAATTGAGCTAGTTTAACGTGGGCATTGGATTTGTGTCATTCTAATCTCTAAATCAAAAGTTATCAATGATGATTTAGTGCGGACATGTCAAGTTGATCGGCCAGTTAAAGTGGTCATTCTATACTGATCATTGGTGCCCATTGAGTAAAGGCTTATCAAGGAAGAATAATGCATCACATCACACAATTTTGAATAGATTGGATTACTTGGATGCTTTGTCATATCTAGTTTTGTCTCAAATTTTTTCACAATATAGAAAATTGAGCTAGCTTAACGTGGGCATTGGATTCGTGTCATTCAGAGCTCTAAGTAAAATCTTAGGGACGATTTAGTACGAAAATGTCAAGTTGATCGGCTAGTTAAAGTGAGCATTCTAACTGATCATTGGTGCTCATAAGTAAAGGGTTATAAATGAAACATAATGCATAGCGTCAAGCAGTTTAGATAGATTTGATTACTTGGACGCTTTGTCTCGATTTCAGTCATAAATTTTGTCAAAATATAGAGAATTAAGATAGCTTTACGTGGGCATTGGATTCATGTCATTCTGAGCTCTAAATAAAAAGGTACAGATGATTTAGTGCGGACATATCAAGTTGATCGGCCAGTTAAAGTCATCGTTCTAATTTGATCATTGATGCTCATTGAGTAAAGGCTTATAAATGAAGCATAATGTATGGCATCACATAGTTTGGGATAGATTGGATTACTTGGGCACTTTGTCGTATCAATTTCTGTCTCAAATTTTGTAAAATATAGAAAATTTAGCTAGTTTAACGTGGGCATTGGATTCGTGTGATTCTTAGCTCTAAAGACGAATTAACGGACGATTTAGTGCGGACATCTTAAATTGATCTGCTAGTTAAAGTGATAATTCTAAATGGATAATTAGTGCCCATTGAGTAAAGGCTTATCAATGAATCATAATGCATGGCATCACACAATTTTTGGATAGATTGGATTACTTGGATGCTTTGTCGTATCTAGCTTTGTCTCAAATTTCGTTACAATATAGAAAATTGAGCTAGGTTTTTATGGGCATTGGTTTCGTGTGTTTTTGAGCTCTAAATTGAAAATTACACAAGATTTAGTGTAGACATGTTGATGGGAACATCAGGTTGTATGGCCGACCAGGAGACCAGATGGCCGACCAGAAATCTTGCACGAGACAGCCGGGCCATTTGGCGCGTCTGCCGGCCCAAGAGGTACCGCCGGGCCTTCGACCAGTCGGGCCGGACCGACCAACATTTCCGGCGGAGAGGCCCAAACCTCCGGCCCAACTGGTGGCGACGTGGATGATACCGCCGACCCAATTGGTGACGCCACAAGCTCCGGGATCAACCTGGCCGACTTCGATGATAATTCGGACAGTACCTCGCACAGTCCAGCCGGTACAGCCGATCCAGCCGATACATCCGATCCAGCCAAGTCCACCACCATTTCAACATCTACACAAGGAGACTCGGACCAGATAAACTACCAGCTTCAAGACATGCATCTAGAAGAAGTCTCTACACCAGTGGTGCCACCAGGAGCAATGACAAGGAGCATATCAAGGGCGCTCTTCCACAAATTCAGCTTGTGGGTCGACAAGCTCCTAGAGGATGATCGACAAAGGACATTAGACCAAGAGTGCAAAGAAGATTCCAAAGTCTTCTCAACAATGCAAGGGACTTCAGATACTTGGGCTTGAGTGGCAAGAGAGGCCAGGGCCCAAAGATTCCTAACCCTACTCCTACTCGAAGACTAGGAGCAAGGCGCGTGCATGCCACAAGGTCGGCCACCTTCCATTTCTTGGCCGAATGGTAAGAAAAGTAACTTTTCAAATTATACACTTGCCTGTTTCTGTTTTGCAGGGTAGGATTTAGATTGTTTACATTTTTGAGTCAAAGACATTTTAGGTAGAAGTCCTTTTTCGGTTATGCACTTTTGTAAGTTTTCCATTTGTGCACTTTGGTAAGTTTTCCATTTCTTTTCTTGAGTCGACCCTAGAAGGTCAAGCTGTCGAGCATATTAATAAGGCTCCTTCCAGCATTGTAGTTCGACAACCTTTTTGATAATTAATAAAGATCGAATTTTCTTTCTACAAGTTATTCTCTCAAGATACTTGTGCGCTTAGAATCTAGTTGAGACCAGCCCTCCTAGCTCTAAGTTTGTGATTTATCGCAAGGTTTATCACCCCTCGTGTCGTTCACTTCACCCTTCCACCCCTTACCAACAGAAAACCCCCTATCCAGAAGCTTAAGGTTGAGTTTCTCACCTAAACTTCTCCACACAGCCCACACGCATACAACCTTGAATCGAGGCTTGTATCATTTTGGTATCAGAGCTTAAAGCTCCTAAACCAGGTTTTTTCTCTCCTTTAATTAGTTTTTTTCTAGTTCTTGCATTAGTTTAAGTCGCATTTAAGAAAAATAAAAAAAATATCATCAAACTCCAAACCGAGTGCATCTAGCTTCTACGTGCATCACTAGGGCTTAGATTCATTCCTGCATTGCAAATTACGTTTTTCCTTTTTGCTTATATCATATATCCATTATTATTAAGTTAAATTAAAAAGAAAATAAAAAGAAAATAGGAAAAACACCAAAATAAATCGACCAAAACAGCTGGCACTAGTTGTTAGGAAGTTTCCATTGTTTCAACTTTCCATTTTTTCGAACTTTCCTTTTCACAGTTTTTTCCTTTTTGCATTTTTTCGAATTCTTCTATATAAGAAATCCTCCTAACCAATTTTAGGAGCAGAGTAACTTGTTCATTTCTTTTGTAGTACTCAATGGCAGAAGAAAATCGAGATGCAGCCGAGGCCATGATGGCCATGTTCACCACCCTCCAAACGCAACTCGCATCAATCGGCGAGAGGTTGGAGCGCGTGGAGAGGCCTGCAAGATTTCAGGCCATAAGGCACGTCAGGGCTGAGCAAGACCGTGCTGAGGGTCCTGAGCACCCTAGGACACGGGACGAACAGGAGGAGCCCCAGCCAGATGGAGATGAGGACGCACAGCCTCATGACTATCACCCTAGGCCGAGAGGACCTCCACGGCGACCAGAAGCAGAAGGCGATGGCTTCGAGTCATATGGTCATCACCAGAGACCAAGAATGCCTCCCAGACATCATGAGGATGGAGATGAGTACGCCTACAACCGGGTAACTCATCCTGATGTCAAATTAACACCTCCTAGTTTTGCAGGAAAAGTAGACCCCGAAGGCTATCTTGATTGGGAGAGGAGGATGGACCACATCTTCGATCACTACAACCAACCAGGCCCTAGGAGAGTCTCCATGGCAGTAGCACAACTCACGGAAAATGCCCTCATCTGGTGGGATCGTGAGGTTTCTGACCGAAGGAGGAAAAGAATGAGGCCTGTAGACTCATGGGTCGACATGAAAGATCTCATGAGACAAAGGTTTGTTCCACCTTACTTTCATAGAGTTTTGCAACGCCGTTTTCGTACTCTTAAGCAGGGCACCAGATCAGCAGAGGAGTACTATGAAGAGTTTGATAGACTAAGGAACAGGCTGGAGCTCAATGACGATGAGGAGGCTTTGATGGCACAATTCTTGGATGGACTGCAAGAAAGAATCAGCCGCAAGGTGGAAAGGCAAATCTACAATGACTTCAAGGATTTGTTCCACCTATCTGTCCAGGCTGAGCAGCACATCAAGCGTAAGAGCCAAGACATCTGCAGCAAGCCTAAGACTCCTTGGGCACCAAGCAATATTCCCAAGCCCGTAGACAAAGGCATGAGCATAGAGATCGAGTCACGGTTCAAGAGCATGCCTCCTGACCCAACCCGTGACCAGAGAGAGCCTAGTAAGTCCTCTAACCCTCAAAGATCACGTGACATCACTTGTTTCAAGTGTAGGGGTCACGGACACATCTCAAGGGAGTGCCCAAAAAACCGGGTCATGCTGATTACGGAAGCTGTAGAATATGAATCCCAAGATGAAGAGGACTATGAACCAGAAGGAGAATACGATGACATTGAGTACTCTGATGTGGGGGAAGTGCTGGTCACTAGACGCATTCTCAGTGCAATGGTGGATCCTTCAGAGACCATCCAAAGGGAGAACATCTTCCACAGCCGTTGCACCATCAAGGGCAAGGTTGTATCCTCATCATAGATGGTGGTTCTTGCACTAACGTTGCTAGTGCGTACATGGTTGATAAGCTAGGTCTAGAGAAGACAAGGCACCCTCGACCGTATAGACTGAGATGGCTCGATGACAAAGTGGAGCTCAAGATCCATGAGCAAGTCACTGTGCCCTTCAGTGTGGGGAAGTACCAAGACCAGGTAGTGTGCAACGTGGTGCCAATGCAAGCTGGCCCTCTTCTGCTAGGAAGGCCATGGCAGTTTGACAAGGAGACCAGGCATGATGGCCAAACCAATCTCTACACTTTTGTGCATGACAAGAGAAAGGTCAGCCTAGCTCCTCTCACACCTGCCCAGATACATGAGCTTCAACAGCAAATGAGTAAGGAAAAGAAGCTCATTAAATGTAACTTTCTCATTCAACCGAGTCATGTCTGGAGAGCTTTAGCCTCGAAGGATTTAATGCTGCTAATGGTTTTCAAAGAAGTTTTGAATGTAGAGAAAGAACAGGTAGAGCTACCTCTTGAAGTAGCAGCTCTCCTCAACAAATTCCAGGATGTCTTTCCTGAGGAGATACCAACAGGCTTGTCTCCCCTACGTGGCATAGAGCACCAGATCGATCTCATGCCCGGAGCAGCCCTGCCTAACCGGCCAGCCTACCGGATGAGTCCAGAGGAGTCTAAGGAACTTGAGAAGCAAGTCAAGGAGCTCCTGGAGAAAGACTATGTTCGAGAGAGCCTCAGTCCATGTGCTGTACCAGTGCTGTTAGTGCCCAAGAAGGATGGGACTTGGCAAATGTGCGTGGACTGCCGAGCAATCAACAATATCACAGTCAAGTACCGGCATCCGATACCATGGCTGGATGACATGCTAGATGAGCTGAGTGGAGCCACGGTCTTCTCCAAGATAGACCTTAAGAATGGATACCACCAGGTCAGGATGAAGGAAGGTGATGAGTGGAACACTACTTTCAAGACAAAGCAAGGTCTCTACGAATGGACAGTCATGCCATTTGGCTTGACCAATGCCCCAAGCACCTTCATGCGCCTTATGAACCAGGTTCTTAGGGCGTACATTAGTAAGTTCGTTGTAGTTTACTTTGATGACATTTTGGTTTACAGTAAGTGCTTAAGAGATCACCTCACAAATCTTGAGTTGGTGCTTAAAACCCTTCGACAAAAAGAGCTTTATGCCAATCTCAAGAAGTGCATCTTTTGTACGGATAAACTTGTCTTCTTATGTTTTGTTGTAAGTTCACAGGACTTACAGGTTGATTAAGAGAAGATTCGAGCCATACAAGAATGGCCAACACCGAGCAACATCAGCCAAGTGAGGAGTTTCCACGGTCTGTCCAGCTTCTACAGAAGATTCGTGCCCAACTTCAGCAGTATTGCCTCACCATTGACAGCAGTAGTGAAGAAGAACGTGGGATTCAGCTGGGGAGAAGCTCAGGAGAAGGCGTTCCAGGCCTTGAAGGACAGCCTCACACAAGCACCATTGCTATTCTTGCCCGACTTCAACAAGACATTTGAAGTGGAGTGTGATGCCTCTGGAATAGGCATAGGAGCAGTGCTAACCCAAGGAGGAAGGCCAGTGGCATACTTCAGTGAAAAGCTAGGTGGTGCCTCACTGAACTACCCCACTTACGACAAGGAGCTTTATGCCCTAGTCCAAGCATTGGAGACTTGGCAGCATTACTTGCTGTCCAAGGAGTTCGTGATCCACACTGATCACGAGACTCTCAAACACCTCAGAGGGCAAACCAATCTCAAGAGGAGACATGCCAGGTGGATGGAGTTCATAGAGACCTTCCCGTATGTCATCAAGTACAAGAAGGGCAAGGACAATGTGGTAGACGACGCTCTATCGAGGAGGTTTGCCTTGATATCCATCATGGAGGCAAAGGTCTTAGGATTCGAGCACATCAAGGACCTATATAAGGATGATCCTGACTTTGCTGAGAGCTACAAGGAGTGTGGCACGGGGAGTCATGGAAAGTTTTAAATCCATGAGGGATTCTTGTTCCGAGAGAGAAGGCTGTGCATACCACAAGGATCGTTACAGGAGCTTATCATCCGAGAAGCTCATGGAGGAGCATTCATGGGCCACTTTGGTGTCGACAAGACACTACCAGTGGTCAAGGAGCACTTCTACTGGCCACACATCAAGAGGTCAGTAGAAGCCCATTGCGCAAGGTGCATCACTTGCAAAAAGGCGAAGTCCTGAGTGCACCCTCACGGGTTGTACCTCCCACTGCCCATCCCTACACATCCATGGGTGGATATTTCCATGGACTTCATTCCAGGTCTTCCCAAGATCAACCACAAAGATGCAATCTTTGTAGTGGTGGAAAGATTCTCCAAGATGGCACATTTCATTCCGTGTGCCAATGTCAATGATGCTACGCAAACAGCCGAGCTGTTCTTCAGGGAGATAGTACGGCTTCATGGAGTGCCAAGGACCATCGTGTCAGACAGGGACACCAAGTTCCTCAGCCATTTCTGGAGGACCCTTTGGAGGAAGCTAGGCACGTAGCTTCTCTTCTCTACCACCTGCCATCCTCAAACCGATGGCCAAACTGAAGTAGTCAACCGGACATTGTCAACTCTTCTCAGGACTACACTAGGGAAGAACCTCAAGACTTGGGTGGAGTGCCTGCCATTCATAGAGTTTGCATACAACAACCGAGCCATGCACTCAGCAACCAAGAAGACCCCTTTTGAAGTAGTCTACGGCTTCAACCCCCTCACACCATTGGAGCAAACGCCACTGCCACCAGCAGAGATGACCAACCTCAACGGAGCATCCAAGGCGGAGTTCATAAAGAAGTTACACCAGAAATTAGCAGAGAACTTGGAGAAGAGGACCGGACAGTACATGAATCATGCCAACAAGGGAAGAAAGGAGGTGATTTTTCAACCAGGCGATTGGGTGTGGCTACACCTATGGCAGGAGAGGTTCCCCAACCTAAGGAGTTCCAAGCTAGCACCAAGAGGAGATGGACCATTCAGAGTGCTGGAGAGGATCAACAACAACGCCTACCGGATCGAGCTTCCAGGTGAGTTTAATGTGTCTAACACGTTCAACATAACTGACTTAGCCTCTTTCCATGCAGATGAACCGGTTTTGAGGTCAAAAACTACTGAAGAGGGAGGGGATGATGGGGACATCAGGTCGTATGGCCGACCAGGAGACCAGACTGGCCCAGCACGAAGCTCGCCCGAGACAGCCAGGCCATTTGGCATGTCTTCCGGCCCAAGCCTCCGGCCCAACTGGTGGCGACGTGGATGACACCGCCGGCCCAATTGGTGACGCTGCCGGCTTCGGGATCAACTTGGCCGGCTCCGATGACAATTCGGCCAGTACCTCGCACAGTCCAGCCGGTACAGCCGATCCAGCCGAGTGCACCACCATTTCAACATCTACACAAGGAGACTCGGACCAGATAAGCTACCAGCTTCAACACATGCATCTAGAGGAAGTCTCTACACCAGTGGTGCCACCAGGAGCAATGACAAGGAGCAGATCAATGGTGCTCTTCCACAAATTCTGCTTGTGGGTCGACAAGCTCCTAGAGGATGATCGACAATGGACATTAGGCCAAGAGTGCAAAGAAGAATCCAAAGGCTTCTCAACAATGCAAGGGACTTCAGAGACTTGGGCTTTAGTGGCAAGAGAGGTCAGGGCCCAAAGATTCCTAACCCTACTCCAAGTCGAAGACTAAGAGCAAGGCGCGTGCATGCCACAATGTCGGCCACCTTCTATTTCTTGGCCGAATGGTAAGAAAGGTAAGTTTTCAAATTATACACTTGCCTGTTTCTGTTTTGCAGGGTAGGATTTATATTGTTTACATTTTTGAGTCAAAGACGTTTTAGGTAGAAGTACTTTTTCGGATATGCACTTTTGTAAATTTTCAATTTGTGCACTTTTGTAAATGTTCCATTCTTTTCTTGAGTCGACCCTAGAAGGTCAAGCTGTTGAGCATATTAATAAGGCTCCGTCCAGCATTGTAATTCGACAACCTTTTTGATAATTAATAAAGATCGAATTTTCTTTCTACACGTTATTCTCTGAAGAGACATGTGCGCTTAGAATCTAGTTGAGACCAGCCCTCCTAGCTCTAAGTTTGTGATTTATCAGGAGGTTCATCACCCCTCGTGTGGTTCACTTCACCCTTCCACCTCTTACAACCAGAAAACCCCCTATCAAAAGCTTAAGGTGAGTTTCTCACCTAAACTTCTCCACACAGCCGACGCACATACAGCCTTGAATCGAGGCTTGCATCACATGTCAAGTTTATCGGCAAGTTAAAGTGATGATTCTAAACTGATCTTTGGTGCTCATTAAGTAAAGGCTCAAAAATGAAGCATAATGCATGGCATCACACAGTTTTCGATAGATTGGATTAGTTGGACGCTTTGTCGTATCATTTCTGTCTCAAATTTTGTTACAATATAAAAAATTGAGCTAGCTTTATATGGGCATTGGAATCGTGTCATCCTGAGCGCTAAATAAAAATTTACAGATGATTTAGAGCAGACATGTCAAGTTGATCGGTCAGTTAAAGTGATCATTATAAACAAATCATTGGTGCTCATTAAGTAAAGGCTTATAAATGAAGCATAATGCATGACATCACGCAGTTTGGATGGATTGGATTACTTGGACACTTTGTCATCTCTATTTCCTTCTCAAATTTTATGAAAATATAGAAAATTGAGCTAGCTTAACGTGGGCATTGGATTCGTGTCATTCTTAGCTCTAAATTAAAAATTACAGACGATTTAGTGGGGACATGTCAAGTTTATCAGCCAGTGAAAGTGATCATTCTAAAATGATCATTGGTGCTCATTGAATAAAGTCTTATAAATGAAAAATAATGCATGGCATCACACAGTTTTGGATAGAATAGATTACTTGGACGCTTTGTCATATCTATTCCTGTCCAAATTTTGTTACAATATAGAAAATTGACCAAGCTTAAAGTGGGCATTGGATTCATGTGTTTCTGAGCTATAAATAAAAAGTTCCGGACGATTTAGTGCAGACATGTCAAGTTGATCTGGTAGTTAAAGTGATCATTATAAACTGATCATTGGTGCTCATTAAGTAAAGGCTTATAAATGAAGCATAAAGCATGGCAGCACGCAATTTGGGATAGATTGGTTTACTTGGATACTTTTTCATCTCTTTTTCTTTTCAAATTTTTTCAAAATATAGAAAGTTGAGCTAGATTAACGTGGGCATTGGTTTGGTGTCATTCTGATCTCTAAATCAAAAGTTACATATGATTTAGTGCGGACATGTCAAGTTGATCGGCCAGTTAAAGTGATCATTCTAAACTGATCATTGGTGCCCATTTTGTAAAGGCTTATCAAGGAAGCATAATGCATCGCATCACACAATTTTGGACAGATTGGATTACTTGGACATTTTGTCATATCTAGTTCGGTCTCAAATATTGTCATAATATAGAAAATTGAGCTAGCTTAACGTGGCCATTGGATTCGTTTCATTCAGAGCTCTAAACAATAAGTTAGGGACAATTTAGTACGAATATGTCAAGTTGATCAGCCAGTTAAAATGATCATTCTAAACTGATCATTGGTGCTCATTAAGTTACCGGTTATAAATGAAACATAATGCATGACATCAAGCAGTTTGGATGGAATAGATTACTTGGACGCTATGTCATCTCTATTTCTGTCTCAAATTTTGTCAAAATATAGAAAATTAACCTAGCTTAACATGGGCATTGGATTCGTATAATTCTCAGCTCCGAATCAAAAGGTATGGACGCTTTAGTGAGGTCATGTCAACTGTATTCGCCAGTTAAAGTGATCATTCTAAACTGATCATTGGTGCTCATTGAGTAACGGCTTATAAATGAAGCATAATGCATGGCATCACAGCTTTAGATAGTTTGAATTACTTGGATGCTTTGTCATATCTATTTCTGTCTCAAATTTTGTTACAATATAGAAATTTGACCTAGCTTAAAGTGGGCATTGGATTCCAGTGTTTCAACTTACGTACGAGTTAGTGCAGACATCTCAACTTGTTCAGCTAGTTAAACTGATCATTCTAAACTGATCATTGGTGCTTATTAAGTAAAGGCTTAGAAACGAAGTATAATGCATTGCATCAAGCAGTTTGGATGGATTGGATTGCTTGGATGCTTTATCGTCTCTATTTCAGTCTCGAATTTTGTAAAAGTATAGCAAAATTGAGCAAGCTTAACGTTGGCTTTGGATTCGTGTCATTCTGAGCACTAAATCAAAAGTTACGAACAATTTAGTGAGTACATATCAAGTTGATCGGCTAGTTAAAGTGATCATTCTAATTTGATCTTGATGCTCATTGATTAAAGGCGTATAAATGAAGAATAATGTATGGCATCACACAGTTTGGGATAGATTGGATTACTTGGGCGCTTTGTCGAATCAATTTCTGTCTCAAATTTTGTAAAAATATAGAAAATTGAGCTAGTTTAACGTGGGCATTGGATTCCTGTCATTCTTAGCTCTAAATCAAAATTTACGGATGATTTAGTGCGGAAATCTTAAGTTGATCTGCCAGTTAAAGTGATAATTCTAAATGGATAATTGATGCCCATTGAGTAAAGGCTTATCAATGAAGCATAATGCATGGCATCACACATTTTTGGATAGATGGGATTACTTGGACGCTTTGTCGTATCTAGCTCTCTCTCTCAAGTTTTGTTACAATATAGAAAATTGAGCTAGCTTATTGTAGGCATTGGATTCCTGTGTTTATGAGCTCTAAATTGAAAGTTACACAAGATTTTGTGCATACATGTCAAGTTGATCGGCGAATTAAAGTGATGATTCTAAACTGATCATTGGTGCTCATTAAGTAAAGGCTTATAAATGAAGCATAATGAATAGCATCACAAAGTTTTCTATAGATTGGATTAGTTGGACGCTTTGTTGTATCATTTCGGTCTCACATTCTGTTACGATATAAAAATTGAGCTAGCCTAACGTGGGCATTTGATTCGTGTGCACTAAATCAAAATTTACGGACGATTTATAGCAGACATGTCAAGTTGATCGGCCAGTTAAAGTGATCATTCTAAACAGATCATTGCTGCACATTAAGTAAAGGCTTATAAATGAAGTATAATGCATGACATCAAGCAGTTTGGATGGATTGGATTACTTGAACGCTTTGTCGTCTCTAATTCCTTCTCAAATTTTATCAAAATATAGAAAATCGCGCTACCTTAATGTGGGCATTGGATTCGTGTCATTCTGAGCTCTAAATCAAAAGTTACAAACAATTTAGTGGGGACATGTCAAGTTTATCGGCCAGTTATAGTCATCATTCTAAAATGATCATTGGTGCTCATTGAGTAAAGGCTTATAAATGAAGCATAATGCATGACATGACAAAGTTTTGGATATATGGATTACTTGGATACTCTGTCATATATATTTTTGTCTCAAATGTTTTTACAATATAGAAAGTTTAGCTAGCTTAACGTGGGCATTGGATTCATGTCATTATGAGCTCTGAATCAAAAATTACGGAATATTTAGAGCGGACATATCAAGTTGATCGACCAGTTAAAGTGATCATTCTTAACTGATCATTGGTGCCCATTGAGAAAAGGCTTATCAAGGAAAGCATAATGCATCGCATCACAAAATTTTGGATAGATTGGATTACTTGGATGCTTTTTCATATATAGTTCTGTCTCATATTTTTTCACATTTTAAGAAAATTGAGCTAGCTTAACATGGACATTGGATTCGATGCATTCAGAGATCTAAATAAAAAAGTTAGGGACGATTTAGTACGAACATGTCAAGTTAATCGAGCAGTAAAAGTGATCATTCTAAACTGATCATTGATGCTCATTAAGTAAAGGGTTACAAATGAAGCATAATGCATGACATCAAGCAGTTTAGATGGATTAGATTACTTGGATGCTTTGTCGTCTCTATTTCTGTCTCAAATTTTGTCAAAAAATAGAAAATGCAGATAGCTTAACGTGGGCATTGGATTCGTGTCATTCAGAGCTCTAAATCAAACGTTATGGATGATTTAGTGCGGTCATGTCAAGTTTATCGGCCAGTTAAAGTGATCAGTCTAAACTAATCATTGGTGCTCATTGAGTAAACGCTTATAAATGAGGCATAATGCATGACATCACACAGTTTTGGATGGATTATATGACATGGACGCTTTGTCATATCTTTTTGTGTCTCAAATTTTGTTACAATATAGAAAATTAAGCTATTTTAAAATGGGCATTGGATTCCTGTGTTTCTGAGCTATAAATCAAAACTTACAGACGATTTAGTGCAGAAATGTCAAATTGATCGGCCAGCTAAAGTGATCATTCTAACCTATCATTGGTGCTCATTAAGTAAAGGCTAATAAATGAAGCATAAAGTATGGCAGCAGGCAATTTGGGATATATTGGATTACTTGGATGCTTTTTTGTCTCTATTTCTGCTCCGAATTTTGTCAAAATATAGAAAATTGAGCTAGCTTAACGTGGGCATTGGATTCATGTCATTCTGATCTCTTAACCAAAAGTTACAGATGATTTAGTGCGCACATGTCAAGTTTATCGACCAGTTAAAGTGATCATTCAAAACTGATCATTGGTTCAATTTTGGATAGATTGGATTACTTGGATAATTTGTCGTATCTAGTTCTGTCTCAAATTTTGTCACAAGATTGAAAATTGAAATAGCTTCAAATGGGCATTGGATTCATATAATTCTGAGCTATAAATAAAAAGTTATGGACGATTTATTGCACACATGAGAAGTTGATCCCGTAGTTAAAATGATCATTCTAAATTGGTTATTGGTGCTCATTGAGTAAAAGCTTATAAATGAAAAAATAATGCATGGCATTACGCACTTTACGATGGATTGGATTACTTAGGTGCTCTGTCGTATCTATTTCTGTCTTAAATTTTGTCACAATATAGAAATTGAGCTAGCTTAACATGGGCATTGGATTCGTATCATTCGGATCTCTATATCAAATATTACGGACTATTTAGTGCGGATATGTCAAATTGATCGGCCAGTTAAAGTGATCATTCTAAACTGATCATTGGAGCTCATTGAATAAAGGCATATACATGAAGCATAATGCATGGCATCACACAGTTTTGGATAGATTGAATTACTTGGATGCTTTGTCGTATCTATTTATATCTCAAATTTTGTTACAATATAGAAAATTGAGCTACCATAATGTGGACATTGGATTCATGTCTTTCTGAGCTCTAAATCAAAAGTAACAGACGATTTAGTGCGGAAATGTCAAGTTGATCGGCCAGTTAAAGTGATCATTCTATACTGATCATTCTAAACTGTTCATTGGTGCTCATTGAGTAAAGGCTTATAAAAGAAGCATAATGCATTGCATCACGCAGTTTGGGATAGATTCGATTACTTGAACGCCTTGCCGTATCTAGTTATGTCTCAAATTTTGTCACAATAAAGAAAATTGAACTAGCTTAATGTGAGCATTGGATTCGTGTCATTCTGAGCTATAAATCAAAAGTTTCGGACAATTTTGTGCGTATATGTCAAGTTGATCGGCTAGTTAAAGTGATAATTCTAAACTGATCATTGCTGCTTATTGAGTAAAAGCTTATAAATGAAGCATAATGCATGGCATCACGCAGTTTGGGATAGATTGGATTACTTGGACACTTTGTCGTATGTAGTTCTATCTCAAATTATGTCATTATATAGAAAATTGAACTAGCTTAATGTGGGCATTGGATTCGTGTCATTTTGAGCTATAAATCAATAGTTACGGATGATTAAATGCGGACATGTCAAGTTGATCGGCCAGTTAAAGTGATCATTTTTAACTCATGATTGGTGCTCACTGAGTAAAGGCTTATAAATGAAGCATAATGCATGGCATCACACAGTTTTGGATAGAATGAATTATTTGGACACTTTGTCGTGTCTAATTCTGTCTCAAATTTTGTTACAATATAGAAAATTGAGCAAGCTTAATGTGGGCACTGGATTTGTGTCATTCTAAAATCTAAATCAAAAGTTACAGACGATTAGTGCGGACATGTCAAGTTGAGTGGCCAGTTAAAGTGATCATTCTAAACAGATCATTGGCGCTCATTAAGTAAAGGCTTATAAATGAAGCATAAAGCATGGCATCAAATAGTTTGGATATATTGGATTACTTGGACGCTTTGTCGTCTCTACTTCTGTCTCAAATTTTGTCAAAATATAGAAAATTGAGTTTGCTTAACGTGGGCATTGGATTCATGTCATTCTGAGCTCAAAATCAGATGATATAGTGCAGACATGTCAAGTTGATCGACCAGTTAAAATGATCATTCTAAACTGATCGTTGATGCTCATTGAGTAAAAACTTATAAATGAAGAATAATGCATGGCATCACGCAGTTGGGGATGGACTGGATTACTTGGACCCTTTGTCGTATCTATTTCCGTCTCAAATTTTGTTACACTATAGAAAATTGAGCTAGCCTAACGTGGGCATTGGATTCATGTGTTTCTGAGCTTAAAATCAAAAGTTATGAACCATTTACTGCGACATGTCAAGTTGATTGGCGAGTTAAAATGATCATTACAAACTGATCATTGGTGCTCATTGAGTAAAGCCTTATAAATGAAGCATACTCCATGGCATCACACAGTTTTTGATAGATTGGATTACTTGTATGCGTTTTCGTATCTATTTCTATCTCAAATTTTGTCAAAATATAGAAAATTTATCTAGTTTAATGTGGGCATTGGTTTCATGTCTTTCTAAGCTTTAAATCAAAAGTTACGGATGATTTAGTACGGACATGTGAAGTTGATCGGCCAGTTTATAGGATTATGCTAAACAGATCATTGGTAGGAAAGGCTTATAATTGATGCATCATGCATGGCATCACACAGTTCTGGATAGATTGGATCACTTGGACGCTCTATTTATGTCTCAAATTTTGTTACAATATAGAAAATTGAGCTAGAATAACATGGACATTGGATTCATTTTGTTCTGAGCTCTAAATTAGAAGTTATGGATGATTTAGTGCAGACATGACAAGTTGATCGGTCAGTTAAAGTGACCATTCTAAACTGATCATTTGGTGCTCATTGAGTAAACGCTTATAAACTGAACATAGTGTATGGCATCACACAGTTATGGATAGATTGGATTACTTGCACACTTTGTCATATCTATTTCTACCTCAGATTTTATTACATTATAGAAAATTGAGCTAGCTTAATGTGGGTATTGGATTCGTATTTTGTAACCTCTAAATCAAAAGTTTCGGACGATTTAGTGCGGGCATGTCAAGTTGATCGGCGAGTTAAAATGATCATTCTAAACTGATCATTGCTGCTCATTAAGTAAAGGCTTATAAATGAGGCATAAAGCATGGCATAACGCAGTTTGGGATAGATTGGATTACTTGGACGCATTGTCGTATCTAGTTTTGTTTCAAAATTTTTCACAATATAGAAAATTGAACTAGCTTAATGTGGGTATTGGATTCGTGTCATTCTGAGCTATAAATCAGAAGTTCTGGACCATTTGGTGCGGACATAACAAGTTGATCGGGCAGTTAAAATGATCAATCTGAACCTATCATTAGTGCTCATTGAGTAAATGCTTACAAATGAAAAATAATGCATGGCATCACGCAGTTTGGGATAGATTGGATTACATTGACGCATTGTCGTATCTATTTCTATCTCAAATTTTGTTACAATATAAAAAATTGAGCTACCTTAACGTGAGCATTGGATTCATGTCTTTCTGAGCTCTAAATCAAAAGTAACAAACTATTTAGTGTGGACATGTCAAGTTGATCGGCCAGTTAAAGTGATTATTCTAAACTGATCATTGGTGCTCATTGAATAAAGGCTTATAATTGAAGCATAATGCATGCATCACGTAGTTTTGGATAGATTGCATTAGTTGGACGCTTTATCGTATCTAGTTCTGTCTCAAATTTGTCACAGTATAGAAAATTGAACTAGATTAACTTGGGCATTGGATTCATGTCATTCAAAGCTATAAATCAAAAGTTACAAACGATTTAGTGCAGACATGTCAAGTTGAGTTGCCAGTTAAAGTGATTATTCTAAATATATCATTGGTGATCATTAAGTAAAGGATTAGAAATGAAGCATAAAGTATGGCATAAAGTTTTTTGGATAGATTGGATTACTTGGAGGCTGTCGTCTCAATTTCTGTTTCAAATTTTGTCAAAATATAGAATATTGAGGTTGCTTAGCATGGGAATTAGATTCGTGTCATTCTGAGATCTAAATCAAAATTTACTGACGATTTAGTGCGGGACATGTCAAGCTGATCAGCCAGTTGAAGTGATCACTCTAAACTGATTTTTGGTGCTCATTGAGTAGAGGCTTATAAATGAAGCATAATGCATGGCATCACGCAATTTGCGATAAGTTGTATTACTTGGACTCTCTTTTGCATCTAGTTCTTTCTCAATATAGAATATTGAACTAGCTTAATGTGGGCATTGGATTCGTGTCATTCTAAGCTACATATCAAAAGATATGAACGATTTAGTGCAGACATGTCAAATTCATTGGCCAGTTAAAATGATCATTATAAACTGAACATGTAAACGCTTATAAATGAAGAATAATGCATGGCATCACGCAGTTCGGGATGGACTGGATTACTTGAACTCTTTGTCGTATCTATTTATTTTTTAAATTTTGTCACAATATAGAAAATTGAGTTAGCTTAATGTGGGCATTGGATTCGTGCAATTTTGAGCTCTAGAAAAAAGTTACAGAGGACTTAGTGTGGACATGTCAACTTGATCAGCCAGTTAAAGTGACCATTCTAAACTGATCATTGGTGGTCATTGAGTAAATGCTTATAAATGAAGCATAATGCATGGCATCACGTAGTTTTGGATAGATTGGAATACTTGGATACTTTGTCGTATCTAGTTATGACTCAAATTTTTCTCAGTATAGAAAATTGAACTAGCTTGGTGTGGGTAATTGGATTCGTGTCATTCTAAGCTATAAATCAAAAGTTACAAACGTTTACTGCGGACATTTCAAGTTGAGTGGCCAGTTAAAGTGATAATTCTAAATAGATCATTGGTGCTCATTAAGTAAAGGATTATAAATGAAGCATAAAGCATGGCATCAAGTATTTTGGATAGATTGGATTACTTGGACGCTTTGTCGTCCCTATTTTTGTCTCTAGGTTTTTCAAAAATATAGAAAATTTATCTAGCTTAACGTTTGCATTGGATTCGCGTGTTTCTAAGCTTTAAATCAAAATTTACGCACGATTTAGTGCAGACATGTCAAGTAGATTGGCCAGTTTATAAGACTATTCTAAACTGATAATTGGTTCTCATTGATTAAAGGGTTATAAATGAAGCATAATGCATGGCATCACACAGTTTTGGATAGATTTGATTACTTGGATGTTTATCGTATCTATTTATGTCTCAAATGTTGTTACAATAAAGAAAATTGAGCTAGCTTTACGTGAGCGTTGTATTCGTGTCATTCTAACTTTTAAATCAAAAGTTACGGACAATTTAGTGTGGACATGTCCAGTTGAGTGGCCATTTAAAGTGATCATTCTAAACAGATCATTGGTGCTCATTGAGTAAAGGATTATAAATGAGGAATAATGCATGGCATCACGCAATTTGGGATTGACTGGATTACTTGGATGGTTATGTCGTATCTATTTATGACTCAAATTTTTTCATAATATAGAAAATTAGCTATCGTAACGTGGGCATTGGATTTGTTTCATTCCGAGCTCTAAATCAAAATGTATAGATGATTTAGTGCGGACATGTCAAGTTGATTGGCCAGTTAAAAGGATCGTTCTAAACTAATCATTGGTGCTCATTGTGTAAAGGCTTATAAATGGAGCATAATGCATCGCATCACACTGTTTGGGATAGATTGGATTACTTGGACGCTTTGTCATATCTAGTTTTGTTTCAAATTTTGTCACAATATAAAAACTTGAACTAGCTTAATGTGGGCAATTGATTCGTGTCCTTGTGAGCTATAAATCAAAAGTTATGGACGATTTAGTGGAGACATGACAAGTTGATCGGTCAGTTAAAATTATCATTCTAAACTGATCATTTGTGCTCATTGAGTAAAAGCTTATAAATGAAATACAAAGCACGGCATCACACATTTTGGGATGGATTGGATTACTTAGATGATTTGTGGTATCTATTTCATTCTCAAATTTGTCACAATATAGAAAATTGAGCTAGCTTAATGTGGGCAATTGATACGTGTCATTCTGAGTTATAAATCAAAAGTTATAGACGATATAGTGCAGACATGTCAAGTTGATCGGCCAGGTAAAATGATCATTCTAAACTGATCGTTGGTGCTCTTGAGTAAAAGGTTATAAATGAAGTATAATGCATCGCATGACGCAGTTGGGGATGGACTGGATTTCTTGGACACTTTATCGTATCTATTTATGTCTCAAATTTTATTATACTATAGAAAATTGAGCTACCTTAACATGGGCATTGGATTCAGGTGTTTCAGAGCATTAAATAAAAATCTACGGACCATTTAGTGCGGACATCTCAAGTTGATTGGCGAGCTAAAATAATCATTCTAAACTGATCATTGGTGCTCATTGAGTAAAGGCTTATAAATGAAGCATAGTGCATGACATCACATAGTTTTTGATAGTTTGGATTACTTGGACGCTTTGTCGTATCTAGCTCGGTTTCAAATTTAGTCACAATATAGAAAATTGAACTAGCTTAATGTGGGTATTGAATTCTTGTCATTCTGCGCAATAAATCAAAAGCTATGGACGATTTAGTGCACACATAACAAGTTGAACGGTCAGTTAAAATGATCATTCTAAACTGAACATTGGTCCTCATTGAGGAAATTCTTATAAATGAAATAATAATACATGGCATCAGGCATTTAGGGAAGTATTGGATTACTTGGATGCTTTGTTGTATCTATTTCTGTCTCAAATTTTGTCGCAATATAGAAAATTTAGCTAGATTAACATGGGCATTGGATTCGTTTCACTCTGAGCTTTAAATTAAAATTTACAATCGATTTAGTGCGGAAATGTCAAGTTGATCGGCTAGTTAAAGTGATCATTCTAAACTGCTCATTGGTGTTCATCAAGTAAAGACCTATAAATGAAGCATAAAGCATGGCATCACGCAGCTTGATATGGATTGGATTACTTGGATGCTTTGTCATTCCTATTTATGTCTCAAATGTTGTTACAATATAGAAAATTCAGCTAGCTTAACGTGGGCATTGGATTCGTGTCATTCTGAGTTATCAATCAAAAGTTACGGACAATTTAGTGCGGACATGTCAAGTTGATCGGTCAGTTAAAATGATCATTCTAAACTGATCATTGGTGCTCATTGAGTAAAGGCTTATAAATGAGGAATAATGCATGGCATCACACAATTTGGGATGGACTGGATTACTTGGACGGTTTGTCGTATCTATTTATTTCTCAAATTTTGTCACAATATAGAAAATTGAGCTAGCGTAACGTGTGCATTGGATTCGTGTCATTCTGAGCTCTAAATCAAAAGTTACAGACGATTTAGTGCGGACATGTAAAGTTGATTGGCCAGGTAAAGTGATCATTCTAAACTGATCATTGGTGTTCATTGAGTAAAGGCTTATAAATGAAGCATAATGCATGGCATCACACAATTTGGGATAGGTTGGATTACTTGGACGCTTTGTCGTATCTAGTTCGGTCAAAAAATTTGTCACAATATAGAAAATTGAAATAGCTTAACGTGGGCATTGGATTTGTGTCGTTCTAAGCAATAAATCAAAAGTTATGGACGATTTAGTGGCGACATGTCAATTTGATCGGGCAGTTAAAATGATCTTTCTAAACTGATCATTGGTGCTCATATAGTAAAGGCTTATAAATGAAGAATAATGCATGGTATCACACATTTTGGGATGGACTGGATTACTTGTACGGTGTCATATCTATTTATGTCTCAAGCTTTGTCACAATATAAAAATTGAGCTAGCTTAAAGTGGGCATTGGATTCGGGTCATTCGGAGCTCTAAATAAAAAGTTACGGACGATTTAGTGCGGATATGTCAAGTCTATCGGCCAGTTAAAGTGATCCTACTAAACTAATCATTGGTGCTCATTGTGTAAATGCTTATAAATGGAGCATTATGCATGGCATCACACAGTTTGGCATAGATTGGACTACTTGGACGCTTTGTCGTATCTAGCTTTGTCTGAAATTTTTTCACAATATAGAAAATTGAAGTAGCTTAATGTGGGCAATTGATTCGTATCATTCTGACCTATAAATCAAAACTTATGGAAGATTTAGTTCAGACATTACAAGTTTATTGGCTCATTAAAATAATCATTCTAAAATGATAGTTGGTGCTCATTGATTAAAAGCTTTTAAATGAAAAATAATACATGGCATCATGCATTTTCGGTTGAATTGGATTACTTGGATGCTTTGTCGTATCTATTTTTGTCTATTATTTTATCACAATGTAGAAAATTGAGCTAGATTAATGTGGGCAATTGATATGTGTCAATCTGAGCTATAAATAAAAAGTTATGGACGATATAGTGCAGACATGCCAAGTTGATCGACCAGTTAAAATGATCATTCTAAACTGATCGTTGATGCTCATTGAGTAAAAACTTATAAATGAAGAATAATGCATGGCATCACGCAGTTGGGGATGGACTGGATTACTTGGACCCTTTGTCGTATCTATTTCCGTCTCAAATTTTGTTACACTATAGAAAATTGAGCTAGCCTAACGTGGGCATTGGATTCATGTGTTTCTGAGCTTAAAATCAAAAGTTATGAACCATTTACTGCGACATGTCAAGTTGATTGGCGAGTTAAAATGATCATTACAAACTGATCATTGGTGCTCATTGAGTAAAGCCTTATAAATGAAGCATACTCCATGGCATCACACAGTTTTTGATAGATTGGATTACTTGTATGCGTTTTCGTATCTATTTCTATCTCAAATTTTGTCAAAATATAGAAAATTTATCTAGTTTAATGTGGGCATTGGTTTCATGTCTTTCTAAGCTTTAAATCAAAAGTTACGGATGATTTAGTACGGACATGTGAAGTTGATCGGCCAGTTTATAGGATTATGCTAAACAGATCATTGGTAGGAAAGGCTTATAATTGATGCATCATGCATGGCATCACACAGTTCTGGATAGATTGGATCACTTGGACGCTCTATTTATGTCTCAAATTTTGTTACAATATAGAAAATTGAGCTAGAATAACATGGACATTGGATTCATTTTGTTCTGAGCTCTAAATTAGAAGTTATGGATGATTTAGTGCAGACATGACAAGTTGATCGGTCAGTTAAAGTGACCATTCTAAACTGATCATTTGGTGCTCATTGAGTAAACGCTTATAAACTGAACATAGTGTATGGCATCACACAGTTATGGATAGATTGGATTACTTGCACACTTTGTCATATCTATTTCTACCTCAGATTTTATTACATTATAGAAAATTGAGCTAGCTTAATGTGGGTATTGGATTCGTATTTTGTAACCTCTAAATCAAAAGTTTCGGACGATTTAGTGCGGGCATGTCAAGTTGATCGGCGAGTTAAAATGATCATTCTAAACTGATCATTGCTGCTCATTAAGTAAAGGCTTATAAATGAGGCATAAAGCATGGCATAACGCAGTTTGGGATAGATTGGATTACTTGGACGCATTGTCGTATCTAGTTTTGTTTCAAAATTTTTCACAATATAGAAAATTGAACTAGCTTAATGTGGGTATTGGATTCGTGTGTTTCTGAGCTCTAAATCAAAAGTTACAGACGATTTAGTGTGAACATGTCAAGTTGATCGGCGAGTTAAAATGATCGTTTTAAACTGATCATTGGTGCTCATTAAGTAAGGCTTATAAATGAGGCATAAAGAATGGTATCACACAGTTTGGATTAGATTTGATTACTTGGACACTTTGTCGTATCTAGTTCTGTTTTAAATTTTGTAACAATACAGAAAATTGAACTAGCTTAATTTGGGCATTGGATTGTGTCATTCTGAGCAATAAATCAAAAGTTATGGACGATTTAGAGCAAACATGACAAGTTGATCGGCCAGTTAAAATGATCACTCTACTGATAATTGGTGCTCATTGAGTAAAATCTTATAAATGAAAAATAATGCATGGCATCACGAAGTTTGGGATGGATATGAATACTTGGCCGCTTTGTCCTATCTATTTCTATCTCGGATTTTGCCACAATATAGAAAATTGAGCTAGCTTAACGTGGACATTGGATTCGGGTCATTATGAGCTCGAAATTAAAAGTTATAGACGATTTAGTGCGTAGATGTCAAGTTGATCGGATAGTTAAAGTGATCATTCAAAACTGATGATTGGTGCTCATGGAGTAAAAACTTATAAATGGAACATAATGCATGACATCACATAGTTATGGATAGATTGGATTATTTGGACGTTTTGTCATATCTATTTTTGTCTCAAATTTTGTTACATTATAGAAAATTGAGTTACCTTAACGTGGGCATTGGATTCGTATTTTTTGAGCTCTAAATAAGTTAGGAACGATTTAGTGCGGGTATTTCAAGTTGATCTGCCGGTTAAAATGATCATTCTAATCTAATCATTGGTGCTAATTTAGTAAATGCTTATAAATCAGGCATAAAGCATGGCATCACGCAGTTTTGGACAGATTAGATTACTTGGACGCATTGTTGTCCTAGTTCTGTTTCAAATTTTGTCACAATATAGAAAATTGAACTAGCTTAATGTGGGCATTTGATTCGTGTTATTCTGAGCAATAAATCAAAAGTTATGGATGATTTAGTGTAGACATGACAAGTTGATCGAACAGTTAAAATGATTATTCTTAACTGATCATTGGTGCTCATTGAGAAAAAGCTTATAAATGAAAAATTATGCATGACATCACGCATTTTGGGAAAGATTGGATTACTTGGACGTTTTTCATATTTATTTCTGTCTCAAATTTTGTCACAATATAGAAAATTGAGCTAGCTTAACATGGGCTTTTGATTCGTGTCATTCTGAGCTCTAAATCAAAAGTTACGGACGATTTAGTGAGGACATGTCAAGTTGATCGGCCCGTTAAAGTGATCATTCTAAACTGATCATTGGTGCTGATTGAGTAAAGGCTTATAAATGAAGTATAATACATGGCATCACGCAGTTAGGGATAGATTTGATTACTTAGACGCATTGTCGTATCCAGTTCTGTCTCAAATTTTGTCACAATATAAAAAATTGAACTAGCTTATTGTGGGCGTTGAATTCGTGTAATTCTAAGCTATAAATTAAAAGTTATGGACGATATAGTGCATACATGTCAAGTTGGTCGGTCAGTTAAAATGATCATTCTAAACTGATCGTTGGTGGTCATTGAGTAAAAACTTATAAATGAAGAATAATACATGGGATCACGCAGTTTGGGTTAGACTGGATTATTTGGATGCTTTGTTTGTATCTATTTTTACGTCCAATTTTGTCATAATACAGAAAATTGATCTAGCTTAATGTGGGCATTGGATTCGTGTCATTCTGAGCTCTAAATCAAAAGTTACTAACGATTTAGTGCGGACATGTCAAGTTGACTGGCCAGTTAAAGTGATCATTCTAAAGAGTTTCTCCAGCACTGGTTCATGTCAGATGCGTTATATTGTTCCAGTTCGGAAGTTTCCCACCGGAACCATTCAAGTGCCTCCCCGTCAAAACTTATTCCCGCAACCCGGATCTTCTCCTCCTCGGAAAAATTCCCCAGTTCGAAGTACTTTCCGATGCGAAATAGCCAACTCTCGATGCTACTTCCCTCAAACAGAGGTAACTCTTCTCTTCTCGTCAGTCGCTCGATGATTTCCGTGGGTCGAATTTGATTTTCCCGTTAGCCTTCTTCCCTGAAATCGGTTTCTCCGGAATGAAGGGCAGTATGGTCAGCAGCACTACCCTTCTCTGGCGTGTCTACCATCACCGCCTTCCCAGAGATCGCCGATTTGAGCTCGTCACAATTCAAGAGCTCCTCCAAACAATCTAGAACGCTAAGCCAGCTCAGCTGTTGTTGAATACTATACATGTTTCGTTCCAAGTCCTCGATCTTACCCAGTTCTATCTGCATCCTCTCTACGGTATCTTCCAACATGAGGTCAGCATCTTTTCAACCATATGCTTTCTTCACCATGGTCGCAGAACACTTGCTCTGATACCAAATGTTCAGAGTGATGATTAGAAATAAGAACTTAAGCTTGTATTCAATCCAGAAATTCAATACAAGTTCCGTGAATAACAACAGTTCAGCTTTTCTCAACTCTAATCTTAATCCGATACCCAAAAAAAGAACCTTCCTCCTCCCTTTTATCCTCTGTCAACAAATCTCCCTGCTGATTCTCCTCTACCCTTCCTTGCTCGTCCTCCAAAACTTTCTACCTACATGTCTCTCACACTAACCGGAACCTGATCCTCTCCTTTGGTTAATCCACTCGACAACTCCCTCTCTTTGGGCTTCTTTCATGGCTGGCCCATTCTAACTTGCTCTTCATCTCTACTGGACTCTCCTCCCTGTTGGCCCAACTGTTGGGAATTCCTCTTCACTTCCTGTTTATGCTTCTCAGCTCCATTCCTCTTAGTTCGCCATTGGTATTTGTAAAGGATCGGAGGATGGCAGTCCTCGTACCTAACACTGGATTACTTGGCCACTTTGTCATATCTATTTATTTCTCAAATTTTGTCACATTATAAAAAACTGAGGTAGCTTAACATGGGCATTGGATTTGTGTCATTCTAAGCTCTAAATCAAAAGTTACGGACGATTTAGTGCGAACATGTCAAGTTGATGGGCGAGTTAAAATGATCATTCTAAACTGATCATTGGTGCTCACTAAGTAAGGCTTTTAAATTAGGCATAAAGCATGGCATCACACAGTTTTGGATAAATTGGATTACTTGGACGCTTTGTCGTATCTAGTTATTTTTCAAATTTTGGCACAATATAAAAAATTGAACTACCTTAGTGTGGGCAATTGATTCGTGTCATTCTGAGATATAAATCAAAAGTTATGGACAATTTAGTGCATACATGACAAGTTGATCGACTAGTTAAAATGATCTTTTTAAACTGATCATTGGTGCTCATTGAGTAAAAGCTTATAAATGTAAAATAATGCATGACATCACGGAGTTTGGGAAAGATTGGATTACTTGGATGCTTTGTCGTATCTATTTTTTTCTCAAATTTTGTCACAATATAGAAAATTGAGCTAGATTAACATGGGCTTTGATACGTGTCATTTTGAGCTCTAAACAAAAGTTACGGACGATTTAGTGTTGATATATCAAGTTGATCGGCCAGTATCATTCTAAACTGATCATTGGTCTGATTGAGTAAAGGCTTATAAATGAAGCATAATGCATGGCAGCACGCAATTTGGGATAGATTGGATTACTTGGACGCATTGTCGTATCTAGTTCTGTCTCATATTTTTTCACAATATAGAAAATTGAACTAGCTTATTGTGGGCATTGGATTCGTGTCATTCTGAGCTATAAATCAAGAGTTATGGACGATATAGAGCATACATGTCAAGTTGGTCGGCCAATTAAAATAATCATTCTAAACTGATCATTTGTGCTAAAAAGTACAACTTTTAAATTAGGCATAAAGCCATCACGCAGTTTAGGATAAATTGGATTACTTGGACGCTTTGTCGTATCTAGTTATGTTTCAAATTTTGTCACAATATAGAAAATTGAACTACCTTAATGTGGGCATTTAATTTGGGTCATTATAAGCTATAAATCAAAAGTTATGGACGATATAGTGCAAACATGTCAAGTTGGTCGTCCTGTTAAAATGATCATTCTAAAGTGATTGTTGGTGGTCATTGAGTAAAAGCTTATAAATGAAGAATAATGCATGTGATCACGCAGTTTGTGATAGACTGGATTACTTGTACGCTTTGTCGTATCTATTTTTGTGTGAAATTTTGTCATAATATAGAAAATTGAGCTTGCTTAACGTTGGCATTGGATTCGTGTCATTCTGAGCTCTAAATAAAAAGTTACTAACGATTTAGTGTAGACATGCCAAGTTGATTGGCCAGTTAAAGTGATCATTCTAAACAGATCATTGGTGTTGATTGAGTAAAGGCTTATAAATGAAGCATAATGCATGGCATCACAAAGTTTTGGATTGATTGGATTACTTGGATGCTTTGTCGTATATATTTATGTCTCAAATTTTGTTACACTATAGAAAATTGAGCTAGCTTAGCATGGGCATTGGATTCGTGTGTTTCTGAGCTATAAATCAAAAGTTACGGGCGATTTAGTGCGGATAATTTACTGCGGACATGTCAAGTTGAACGGCTAGTTAAGATGATCATTCTACACTGATCGTTGGTGCTTATTGAGTAAAAGCTTACAAATGAAAAATAATGCATGGAATCATGCTATTTGTGATGGATTAGATTACTTGGAAGCTTTTTCGTATCTATTTTTGTCTCATAATTTGTCACAGTATAAAAAATAGAGTTAGCTTAACGTGGACATTGGATTCGTGTCATTATGAGCTCTATATCAAAAGTTATGGACGATTTACTGCAGACATGTCAAGTTGATAGGCCAGTTAAAGTGATAATTCTAAACTAATCATTGGTGCTCATTAAATAAAGGCTTATAACTGAAGCATAACTCATGGCATCACAGAATTTTGGATAGATTGGATTACTTGGATGCTTTGTCGTATCTATTTCTGTCTCTAATTTTGTTAAAATATAGAAAATTAAGCTAGTTTAACGTGGACATTGGATTTGTGTCATTTTGAGCTCTAAATAAAAAGTTACGCACGATTTAGTGCGGACATGTCAAGTTGAGTGACCAGTTAAAGTGATCATTCTAAACAAATCGTTGGTGCTCATTAACTAAAGGCTTATAAATGAAGCATAAAGCATGGCATCAAGTAGTTTGGATAGATTGGATTAGTTGGACGCTTTGTCGTCCCTATTTCGGTCTCAAATTTTGTCAAAATATAGAATATTGAGCTTGCTTAACATGGACGTTAGATTCGTGTCATTCTGAGCTCTAAATCAAAATTTATGGATGCTTTATTGCAGACATGTTAAGTTGATCGGCCATTTAAAATGATCATTTTAAACTGATCAATTGTGCTCATGGAGTAAACGCTTATAAATGAGGAATAATGCATTGCATCACACTGTTTGGGATGGACTGGATTACTTGAACGCATTGTCGTATCTATTTATTTCTCAAATTTTATCACAATATAGAAAATTGAGTAAGTTTAACGTGAGCATTGGATTCTTGTCATTCTGAGCTCTAAATCAAAAGTTACGCACGATTTAGTGCAGAAATGTCAAGTTGATTGGCCAGTTATAAGTGATCATTCATAACTAATCATTGGTGCTCATTGAGTAAAGGCTTATAATTGAAGCATAATGCATGGCATCACACAGTTTGGGATAGATTGGATTACTTGGATGCTTTGTCGTATCTATTTCTGTCCCATATTTTGTGACAATATAAAAGTTTGAACTAGCTTAATTTGGGCAATTGATTGGTGTCCTTCTGAGCTATAAATCAAAAGTAATGGAAGATATAGTGCATACATGTAAAGTTGATCGGGCAGTTAAAATGATCTATTTCTGTCTAAAATTTTGTTACAGTATAGAAACTACAGCTAGCTATACATGGGTATTGGATTTGTGTCATTCTGAGCTCTAAATCAAAAGTTACGGACGATTTTGTGCGGACATTTCAAGTTGATTGGCCAGTTAAAGTGACCATTCTAAACAGATCATTGGTGCTCATTAACTAAAGGCTTATAAACGAAGCATAAAGCATGGCATTAAGTAGTTTGGATAGATTGGATTACTTGGACGCTTTGTCGTCCCTATTTTCTGTCTCAAATTATGTCAAAGTATAGAAAACTAAGCTTGTTTAACGTGGGCGTTGGATTTGTGTCATTGTGAGCTCTAAATCAAAACTTATGGACGATTTAGTATAGACATGTCAAGTTGATCGACCATTTAAAAATGATTATTCTAAACTGATCATTGGTGCTCATTGAGTAAACACTTATAAATGAAGAATAAATCATGGAATCACACAGTTTTGGATGGATTGGATTATTTGAACGCAATGTCGTATCTATTTCTTTCTCAAATATTGTGACAATATAGAAAATTGAGCTAGCTTAACGTGGGCATTGGATTCTTGTCATTCTGAGCTCTAAATCAAAAGTTAAAATGATTTAGAGCGGACATGTCAAGTTGATCGGCCAGTTAAAGTGATCATTCTAAATTGATCATTGGTTCTCATTGAGTAAAGGCTTATAAATGAAGCATAATGCATGGCATAACGCAGTTTGGGATAGATTTGATTACTTGGACGGTTTGTTATATCTATTTCTGTCTCATATTTTGTCACAATATAAAAGATTGAACTAGCTTAATATGGGCAATTGATTGTTGTCATTCCGAGCTATAAATCAAAAGTTATGGAAGATATAGTGCAGACATGTCAACTTGATCGGCCAGTTAAAATGATCATTCTAAACTGATTATTCTAAACTGATCATTGGTGCTCATTGAGTAAATGCTTATAAATGAAGTTTAATGCATGGCATCACGCAGTTTGGGATGGACTGGATTAGTTGGATGCTTATTTTTGTCTCAAATTTTGTCACAATATAGAAAATTGAGCTAGCTTAAAGTGGGCATTGGATTCGTGTCATTCTGAGCTCTAAATCAAAAGTTACGGACGATTTATTGCGGACATGTCAAATTGATCGGCCAGTTAAAGTGATCATTCTAAACTTATCATTGGTGTTCATTGAGTAAGAGCTTATAAATGGAGTGTAATGCATCACATCACACTGTTTTGGATAGATTGGATTACTTGGACGCTTTGTCGTATCTATTTGTATCTAAAATTTTGTTACACTATAGAAAACTGAGCTAGCTTAACGTTGGCATTGGATTTGTGTCATTCTGAGCTATAAATCAAAAGTTACGGAGGATTTTGTGCACACATTTCAAGTTGATTAGCCAGTTAAAGTGATCGTTCTGAACTGGTCATTGCTGCAGATTGAGTAAAGGCTTATAAATGAAGCATAATGCATGGCATCACACATTTTTGGATATACTGGATTACTTCGACGCTTTTTCATATCTATTTTTGTCTCAAATTTTGTTACACATTAGAAAATTGAGCTAGCTTAACGTGGGCATTGGATTCGTGTCATTCCGAGTTCTAAATCAAAAGTTGCGGACGATTTAGTGCGGACATTTCAAGTTAATCGTCCAGTTAGTATTATCATTCTAAACTGATAATTCGTGCTCATTAAGTAAAGGCTTATAAATGAAGCATAATGCGTGGCATCACACAGTTTTAGATAGATTGGATTAATTCTTTCTCAAATTTTGTTACAATATAGAAAATTGAGCTACCTTAATGTGGGCATTGGATTTGTGTCATTCTAAAATCTAAGTCAAAAGTTACAGACGATTAGTGCAGACGTGTCAAGTTGAGTGGCCAGTTAAAGTGATCATTCTAAACAAATCATTGGTGCTCATTAAGTAAATGCTTATAAATGAAGCATAAAGCATGGCATCAAATAGTTTGGATAGATTGGATTACTTGGATGCTTTGTCGTCTCTATTTCTGTCTCAAATTTTGTCAAAATATAGAAAATTGAGTTTGCTTAACGTGGGCATTGGATTCGTGTCATTCTGAGCTCTAAATCAAAAGCTACTGACGATTTAGTGCGGATATGTCAAGTTGATTGGCGAGTTAAAGTGATCATTCTAAATGGATCATTGGTGCTGATTGATTAAAGGCTTATAAATGAAGCATAATGCATGGGATCACACAGTTTTGGATTGATTGGATTAATTGGACGCTTTGTCGTATATATTTATGTCTCAAATTTTGTTACACTATAGAAAATTGAGCTAGCTTAGCATGGGCAATGGATTTGTGTGTTTCTGAGCTCTAAATCAAAAGTTACGGGCAATTTAGTGCAGACAATTTAGTGCAGACAATTTAGTGCGGACATGTGAAAATGAACGGCTGGTTAAAATGATCATTCTAAACTGATCATTGGTGCTTACTGAGTAAAAGCTTATAAATGAAAAATAATGCATGGCATCATGCTATTTGTAATGAATTAAATTATTTGGATACTTTGTCGTATCTATTCTTGTCACTTATTTTGTCACAATATAAAAAATAGAGTTTGCTTAACATGGCCATTGGATTCGTGTCATTATGAGCTCAATATTAAAAGTTATGGACGATTTCGTGCGGATATGTGAAAATTATCGGCTAGTTAAAGTGATAATTCTAAATTGATCATTGGTGCTCATTAAATAAAGGCTTATAACTGAAGCATAACGCATGACATCACACAGTTTTGGATAGATTGGATTACTTGGATGCTTTTTCGTATCTACTTCTGTCTCTAATTTTGTTAAAATATAGAAAATTAAACTAACTTAACATGGAAATTGGATTTGTGTCATTTTGAGCTCTAAATCAAAAGTTACTCATGATTTAGTGCAGACATGTCAAGTTGAGTGGCCAGTTAAAGTGATCATTCTAAACTGATCATTGGTGCTCATTAACTTAAGGCTTATAAATGAAGCATAAGTCATGGCATCAAGTAGTTTGGATAGATTGGATTACTTGTACGCTTTTTCGTCCCTATTTCTGTCTCAAATTTTGTCAAAATCTTGAAAATGGAGCTTGCTTAACATGGGCGTTGGATTCATGTCATTCTGAGCTTTAAATCAAAATTTATGGACAATTTAGCGCATACATGTCAAGTTGATTGGCCATTTAAAATGATCAGTCTAAACTGATCATTTGTGCTCATGGAGTAAACGCTTATAAATCAAGAATAATGCATGGCATCACACTGTTTGGGATGGACTGCATTACTTGAATGCATTGACGTATCTATTTATTTCTCAAATTTTGTCACAATACAGAAAATTGAGCAAGCTTAACGTGGGCATTGGATTCTTGTAATTCTGAGCTCTAAATCAAAAGTTACAGACGATTTAGTGCACAAATGTCAAGTTGATTGGCCAGTTAAAGTTATCATTTTAAACTGATAATTGGTGCTCATTGAGTAATGGCTTATAATTGAAGCATAATGCATGGCATCACACAATTTGGGATAGATTGGATTACTTAGACGCTTTGTCGTATCTATTTTGTCTCATATTTTGTTACAGTATAAAAAAATTGAACTAGATTAATGTGGGCAAATGATTGTTGTCCTTAGCTATAAATCAAAAGTTATGGAAGATATAGTGCAGACATGTCAAGTTGATCGGCCAGTTAAAATGATCATTCTAAACTTATCGTGGGTGCTCATTGAGTAAATGCTTATAAATGGAACATAATGCATATATAGCATCACACAATTTTGGAGAGATTGGACTATTTGGACGCTTTGTCGTATCTATTTCTGTCTAAAATTTTTTACACTATAGAAAATTGAGCTAGCTAAACGTGGGCATTGGATTTGTGTCATTCTAAACTTTAAATCAAAAATTACATACGATTTTGTGCGGAAATTTCAAGTTGATTGGCCACTTAAAGTGATCATTCTAAACAGATCATTGTTGCTCATTAACTAAAGGCTTATAAATGAAGTATAAAGCAAGGCATCAAGTAGTGTGGATAGATTGGATTACTTGGACGCTTTGCCATCCCTATTTCTGTCCCAAATTTTTCAAACTATAGAAAACTGAGATTGCTTAACATGGGTGTTGGATTCATGTCATTCAGAGCTCTAAATCAAAATTTATGGACGATCTAGTGTAGACATGTCAAGTTGATCGACCATTTAAAATGATCACTCTAAACTGATCATTTGTGCTCATTTAATAAATGCTTATAAATGAAGAATAAATCATGGCATCACACAGTTTGGGATGTACTGGATTATTTGAATGCATTGTCGTATGTATTTTTTCTCAAATATTGTCACAATATAGAAAATTGAGCTAGCTTAACGTGGGCATTGGATTCTTGTCATTCTGAGCTCTAAATCAAAAGTTACAAACGATTTAGTGCGGAAATGTCAAGTTGATCGGTCAGCTAAAGTGATCATTCTAAACTGAGCATTGGTGCTCATTAAGTAAAGGCTTATAAATGATGTATAATGCATGGCATTACGCAGTTTGGGATGGATTTTTTTACTTGGATGCTTTGTCTTATCTATCTTATCTATTTCTGTCTCATATTTTGTCACAATATAAAAAATTAAACTAGCTTAATGTGGGCAATTGATTGTTGTCATTCTGACCAATAAATCAAAAGTTATGTTAGATATAGTGCAGAGATGTCAAGTTGATCGGCAAGTTAAAATGATCATTCGAAACTGATCGTTGGTGCTCATTGGGTAAATGCTTATAAATGAAGAATAATGCATGGCATCATGCAGTTTAAGATGGACTGGATTAGGTGGACGCTTATTTTTGTCTCAAATTTTGTCACAATATAGAAAATTGAGCTAGCTTAAAGTGGGCATTGGATTTGTGTCATTCTAAGCTCTAAATCAAAAGTTACGGACAATTTATTGTGGACATATCAAGTTGAACGGCCTGTTAAAGTGATCATTCTAAACTTATCATTGGTGCTCATTGAGTAAAAGCTTATAAATGGAGCATAATGCATCGCATCACACAGTTTTGGATAGATTGGATTACTGGGATGCTTTGTCGTATCTATTTGTGTCTAAAATTTTGTTACACTATAGAAAATTGAGCTAGCTTAACATGGGCATTGGATTTGTGTCATTCTCAGCTCTAAATCAAAAGTTACGGATGATTTTGTGCAGACATTTCAAGTTGATTAGCCAGTTAAAGTGATCATTCTAAACTGGTCATTGGTGCTGATTGAGTAACGGCTTCTAAATGAAGCATAATGCATGGTATCACACAGTTTTGGATATATTGGATTACTTGGACCCTTTTTCATACTTATTTCTGTCCCAAATGTTGTTACACTTTAGATAATTGAGCTAGCTTCACATGGGCATTTGATTCGTGTCATTCCGAGCTTTAAATCAAAGGTTACGGAAGATTTAGTACAAACATTTCAAGTTGATCGGCCAGTTAATATTATCACTCTAAACTGATAATTCGTGCTCATTAAGTAAAGGCTTATAAATGAAGCATAATGCATGGCATCACACAGTTTTGGATAGAATGAATTATTTGGACACTTTGTCGTGTCTAATTCTGTCTCAAATTTTGTTACAATATAGAAAATTGAGCAAGCTTAATGTGGGCACTGGATTTGTGTCATTCTAAAATCTAAATCAAAAGTTACAGACGATTAGTGCGGACATGTCAAGTTGAGTGGCCAGTTAAAGTGATCATTCTAAACAGATCATTGGCGCTCATTAAGTAAAGGCTTATAAATGAAGCATAAAGCATGGCATCAAATAGTTTGGATATATTGGATTACTTGGACGCTTTGTCGTCTCTACTTCTGTCTCAAATTTTGTCAAAATATAGAAAATTGAGTTTGCTTAACGTGGGCATTGGATTCATGTCATTCTGAGCTCAAAATCAGATGATATAGTGCAGACATGTCAAGTTGATCGACCAGTTAAAATGATCATTCTAAACTGATTATTGGTGCTCATTGAGTAAAAGTTTATAAATGAAGAATAATGCATGGCATCACGCAGTTTGGGATGGATTAGATTACTTGGACGCTTTGTCGTATCTATTTGTGTCTCTAATTGAGCTAGCTTAAAGTGGGCAATTGATTCCTATAATTCTGAGCTCTAAATCAAAATTTACTGACGATTTTGTGCGGACATGTCAAGTTGATCGGCTAGTTAAAGTGACCATTCTAAATTAATCATTGGTGCTCATTGAGTAAAGGCCTATAAATGGAGCATAATGCATGACATCACACAGTTTTGGATAGATTGCATTACTTGGAAGATTTGCCATATCTATTTCTGTCTCAAATTTTGTTTCACTATAGAAAATTGAGGTAGCTTAATGTGGGCATTGGATTCGTGTGTTTCTGAGCTCTAAATCAAAAGTTACAAACGATTTAGTGTAGACATGTCAAGTTTATCGGTGAGTTAAAATGATCATTCTCAACTGATCATTGTTGCTCATTAAGTAAAGGCTTATAAATGAAGCATAAAGCATGGCACCACGTAGTTTGGGATAGATTGGATTACTTGGACGATTTGTCATCTCTATTTCTGTCTCAAATTTTAAAAAACATATATAAAATTGAGCTAGCTTAACGTGGGCATTGGATTCGTGTCATTCAAAGCTCTAAATCATAAGTTATTGACAATTTAGTGCGGACATGTCAAGTTGATCGGCCAGTTAAAATAATCATTCTAAACTGATCATTGGTGCTCATTAAGTAAAGGCTTATAAATGATGCATAAAGCATGGCATCACACAGTTTGGGATAGATTAGATTACTTGGATGCTCTGTCATCTCTATTTCTGTGTCAAATTTTGAAAACTTTAGAAAATTGAGCTACCTTAACGTGGGCACTAGATTCGTGTCATTCTGAGCTCTAAATCAAAAGTTATGGACGATATAGTGCAGACATATCAAGTTGATCGGCCAGTTAAAATGATCATTCTAAACTGATTGCTGGTGCTCATTAAATAAAAGCTTATAAATGAAGAATAAAACATGTCATCATATAGTTTTGGATATACTGGATTACTTTAACGCTTTGTCGTATCTATTTCTCTGTCAAACAAAGTATCCATGTAATTCAATCTATGCGGAATTACGTGATGCCATGCATATATGCTTCATTTATAAGTATTTACTCAATGAGAACAAATGATAAGTTTAAAATCCAATGCCCATGTTAAGGTAGCTAAATTTTCTATATTGTGACAAACTTTGAGACATAAATAGGTACAAAAAACTGTTCAAGTAATCCAATCATGCCAAAACTGCGTGACACCATGGGTTATGCTTCATTTATACTTTATCAGCACCAATGATCAGTTAACAATGATTATTTTAACATGCCGATCAACTTGACATTTCCGCACTAAATAGTCCGTATCTTATGATTAAGAGCTCACACTGACACGAATCGAATGCCCACGTTAAACTAGCTCAAATTTTTATATTATGACAAAATATGAGACATAAATAGATAAGACAAAGCGATCAAGTAATCCAATCTATCCCGAACAGCGTGATGCCATGCATTATGTTTCATTTATAAGACTTTACTCAATTAGTACAATTAATCAGTTAAGAATGATCATTTAAACTGGCTGAAAAGCTTGACATGTCCACACTAAATCGTTTGTAACTTATAATTTAGAGCTTATAATGACACGAATCCAATGCCCACGTTAATCTTGCTCAATTTTCTATATTACGACAAAAATTAATACAGAAATAGATACGACAAAACATCTAAGTATTCCAATTGATCCCAAACTGGGTTATGCCATGCATTATGCTTCATTTATAAGCATTTACTCTATGGGAACCAATGATCAGTTAAGAATGATCATTTTAACTGGCCGATCAACTTGATATGTCGACACTAAATAGTCCGTAACTTTTGATTTAGAGCTCAGAATGACACGAATCCAATACCTACATTGAGCTACCTCAATTTTTTATATTCTGATAAATTTTAAGACTAAAATTTGTTCAACAAATCCTCCAAGTAATCAAATCTATCCCGAACTGCGTGATATCATGCATTATGCTTTATTTATAAGTATTTACTGAATGCCCCCAATGATCAGTAAAGAATGATCATTTAACTTTCCAATCAACTTCACATGTCCGCATTAAATCGTTCGTCACTTTTGATTTAGAGATCAGAATAACACGAATCCAATGCCCACATTAAGCTAGATCAATTTTCTATAATTTGATAAAATTATAGACAAAAATAGAGATAACAAAGCGTACAAGTAATCCAATCTATCCAAAGCTGCGTGATTTCGTGTATTATGCGTCATTTATAAACCTTTACTCAATGAGCACCAATGATCAGTTTAGAATGATCACTTTATCTTGTCGATCAACTTGACATGTGCACACTAAATCGTCTGTAACTTATGATTTAGAGCTTTGAATGACACAAATCCAATGCTTCGACAAGTCCTCCAAAACTACGTGATGCCATGCATTATGCTTCAGTTATAATCCTTTACTCAATGAGCACCAATGATCCGTTTAGAATGATCACTTTAACTCGCCGATCAAATTGACATGTCTACACTAAATTGTACATAACGTTTGATTTATAGCTCAGAATGACACGAACCAATACTCATTTAAGTCCTCAAAATATTGATGATGATATAAACATCTAAATCCTAAATAAATATGCAATGAGCACCAATGATCAGTTTAGAATGATCACTTTAACAGGGCGATCAACGGGACATGTCTACACTAAATTGTCTGTAACTTTTGATTTAGAACTCAGATTGACACGAATCCAATGCCCACGTTAAACTAGCTCAATTTTTTCATATTGTGATAAATTTTAAGACTAAAATTGCTTCAACAAGTCCTCCAAGTAATAAAATCTTTCTAAACTATGTGATTTCATGCATTATGTTTCATTTATGAGCCTTTAGTCAATGAGCACCAATGATCAATTTAGAATGATCACTTTAACTGGCCGATGAACTTGACATGTCCGCACTAAATCGTCCATAGCTTTTGATTTAGAGCTTAGAATGACATGAATTCAATGCCCACATGAAGCTAGCTCAATTTTCTATATTAATACAAAATTTGAGATAGAAATAGATATGACAAAGCATTCAAATAATCCAATATAACCAAAACTGAGTGATGCCATGCATTATGCTTCATTTATAAGCTTTTACTCAATGAGCACCAACGATCAGTTTAGAATGATCACTTTAACTGCCTGATCAACTTGACATGTCCGCACTAAATCGTTCGTAACTTTTGATTTAGAGCTCAGAATGACATGAATCTGATGCCCACGTACGCTGGCTCAATTTTTTATACCGTGACAAAATTTGAGATAAAAATCGATACAAGAAAGCGTCCAAGTAATCCATGATGCTCTGCATTATGCTTCATTTATATGCCTTTACTCAATAAGCACCAATGATCACTTAAGAGTGATCATTTTTAACATGACGATCAACTTGACATGTCCACACTAAATCGTCCGTAAATTTTGATTTAGAGCTTAGAATGATACAAATCCAAGGCTCAATTTTCTATATTGTGACAAAATTTGAGACCCAAATGGATACAACAAATCATCCAAGCAATCAAATCTATCCCGAACTGCGTGATGTCATGCATTATGTTTTATTTATAAGCATTTACTCCATGAGCACCAATGTTTAGTAAAGAATGATCATTTTAACTTGCTGATCAAACTGACATGTCCGCACTAAATCGTCCGTAACTTTTGATTCAAAGCTCAGAATAACATGAATCCAATGCCCACAGTAAGCTAGCTCAATTTTCTATATTTTGAGAAAATAATAGATAGAAATAGAGACGATAAAGTTTCCAAGTAATCCAATCTATCCCTAACTCCGTGATGTGATGCATAATGTTTCATTTATAAGCTTTTACTCAATGAGCACCAATAATCAGTTTAAAATAATCACTTTAACTGGCTGATCAACTAGAAATGTCCGCACTAAATCGTCTGTAACTTATGATTTAGAGCTCAGAATAACACGAATCCAATGCCCACATTAAGTTGACTCAATTTGGGACAGAAATAGATACGACAAAGCATCCAAGTAATCCAATCTATCCCAAACTGCGTAATGCTATGCATTATGCTTCATTTATAGGCCTTTACTCAATAAGCACCAAAGATCAGTTTAGAATGATCATTTTAATTGGCCGATCAACTTGACATGTCTCCACTAAATCATCCATAAATTTTGATTTATAGCTCATAATAACACGGATCCAATGTCCACGATATGCTTGCTCAATATTCTATATTGTGATAAAATTTGAGATAGAAATAGATACGACAAAGCAACCATGTAATCCAATCTATCCTGAACAGAGTGATTCTATGCATTATGCTTCATTTATAAGCGTTTACTCAATGAGGACTAATGATCAGTTTAGAATGATTATTTATCTGGCCGATCAATTTGACATGCCTGCACTAAATCGTCCATAACTTTTGATTTATATCTCAAAATGACACGAATCCAATACCTACGTTATGCTAGCTTAATTTTCTATAGTGTGACAAAATTTGAGATAGAAAAAGACACGAAAAAGCCTCCAAGTAATCCAATGTATCCCAAACTGTGTGATGTCATGCATTACGCTTCATTTAACATCATTACTCAATGAGCACCAATGATCAGTTAAGAATGATCATTTTAAGTGGCCGATCCACCAGACATGTCCGCACTAAATCTTCTGCAACGTTTGATTTAGAGAACATAATGACAAGAATCCAATGCCCATGTTAAGCTAGCTCAGTTTTCTATATTTTGGCAAAATTTGATACATAAATAGAGATGCTAATGCGTACAAGTAATCCAGTCTATCCAAACTGCTTGATGTCATGCATTATGCTTCATTTATAAGTCTTTGCTTAATGAGATCCAATGATAAATTAAGAATGATCACTTTAACTGGCCACTCAACTTCACATGTCCGCACTAAATAGTCATTAACTTTTGATTTAGAGCTCATAATAACATGAATCCGATGCCGACATAAAGCTAGTTCAATTTTCTATATTGTGACAAAAGTGTAGACAAAAATAGATACGCCAAAGCGTCCAAGTAATCCAATCTATCCCAAACTATGTGATGCCACACATTATGCTTCTTTTATAAGCCTTTACTCAATGAGCACCAATGATGAGTATCACTTTTACTGGCAGATCAACTTGACATGTCCGCACTAAATCGTCTGCAACTTTTGATTTAGAGCTCAAAATGTTATGAATCCAACGCCCACATTAAGCTAACTCAATTTTCTATATTGTGACAAATTTGAGGCAAAAATAGATACGATAAAGCGTCCAAGTATTCCAATCTATCCCAAACTGCGTGATGCCATGCATTATGATTCATTTATAAGCCTTTACTCAATCAGCACCAATGATCAGTTTAGAATGATCACTTTAACTGGCCGATCAACTTGACATGTCCGCACGAAATCATTGGTAACTTCTGATTAAAAGCTCAGAATGACACGAATCCAATGCCCGTGTTAAGTGAGCTCAATTTTTTGTATTGTGACAAAATTTGAGAGAGAACTAGATGCGACAAAGCGTCCAAGTAATCCAATCTATCCTATACTTCGTGATGCCATGGTTTATGCTTCTTTTATAAGACTTTACTCTATGGGCACCAGTGATCAGTTAAGAATGATCATTTGAACTGGCCGATCAACTCGACATGTCCACACGAAATTGTCTGTAACATTTGATTTAGGGTTCAGAATGACACAAATTGAATGCCCACATTAAGCTATGTCAATTTTCTATATTGTGACAAAATTTGAGACAAAGATATGTATGGAAAAGAGTCCAAGTAATCTAATCTATCCTAAACTGCGTGATGCCATGCATTATGCTTCATTTATAAGCCTTTACTCAATGAGCACCAATGATCAGTTTAGAATGATCACTTTAACTGGCCGATCAACTTGACATGTCCGCACTAAATCATATGTAACTTTTTGATTTAAAGCTCAGAATGACACGAATCCAATGCCCATATTAAGCTAGCTCAATTTTCTATATTGTGACAAAATTTGAGACAGAAATAGATATAAAAGCGTCCAAGTAATCCAATCTATCCAAACTGTGATGATGCCATGTATTATGCTTCATTTATAAACTTTACTCTATGAGCACCAATGATCAGTTAGAATGATCATTTTACTAGCCAATCAACTTGACATGTGTATACTAAATTATTCAACTTTTGATTTAGAGCTCATAATGACACGAATCCAATGCCCCGTTATTAGCTAGCTCAATTTTTGTATTGTGACAAAATTTGAGACAAAAATAGATATGACAAAAGATCAAGTAATCCAATCTATCCTAAACTGCGTGATGCCATGCATTATGCTTCATTTATAAGCCTTTACTCAATGAGCACCAATGATCAGTTAGAATGATCATTTAACTGATCAACTTGACATATCCGCATTAAATCCTCATAACTTTTGATTTAGAGCTCATGACGATCCAATGCCCATTAAGCTAGATCAATTTTCTATTGTGACAAAATTTCGAGACTGAAAAATACGAAAAGATGTAATCCAATCTATCCGAATAGCATGATTTTCTGCATTATGCTTCATTTATAAGCCTTTACTCAATGAGCACTAATGATCAATAATAATGATCATTTAACTGGCGATCAACTTACGACATATGCATTAAATATAACTTTTGATTTATAGCACCAAGTTTTGATTTAGATCATTTTAAGTGGCAATGAACTTGATATGTCCGCACTAAATTGCTAACTTTTGATTTAGAGCTCAAAATGAAGAATCCAACATTTTTTATATTGTGACAAATACGACAAAACATCTAAGTAATCCAATCTGTCCCAAACTGCGTGATGCCATGCATTATGCTTCATTTATAGGCCTTTACTCAATGAGCACCAATGATCAGTTTAGAATGATCACTTTAACTGGCCGATCAACTTGAAATATCCGCACTAAATCGTCCATAACTTTTGATTAAAATCTCAGAATGACGGAAATCCAATGCCCACGTTAAGCTAGGTCAATTTTCTATATTGTGACAAAATTTGAGACAAAAATAGATACGATAAAGCGTTCAAGTAATCCAATCTATACCAAACTGCGTGATGCCATGCATTATGATTCATTTATAAGCCTTTACTCAATCAGCACCAATGATCAGTTTAGAATGATCACTTTAACTGGCCGATCAACTTGACATGTCCGCACGAAATCATATGTAACTTCCGATTAAAAGCTCAGGAAGACACGAATCCATTGACCATATTAAGCTAGCTCAATTTTTTGTATTGTGACAAAATTTGAGAGAGAACGAGATGCTACATAGCGTCCAAGTAATCCAATCTATCCTAAGCTTCGTGATGCCATTCTTTATGCTTCTTTCAAAAGACTTTACTCTATGGGCACCAATGATCAGTTAAGAATGATCATTTTAACTGCCCAATCAACTTGACATGTGTGCACTAAATTATTCATAGCTTTTGATTTATAGCTCATAATGACACGAATCCAATTCCCAAATTTAGCTAGCTCAATTTTCTGTATTGTGTCAAAATTTGAAACAGAAAAAGATATGACAAAGCATCCAAGTAATCCAATGTATCCTGAACTGCGTGATGCCATGCATTGCACTTCATTTATAAGCTTTTACTCAATGAGCACCACCGATAAGTTAAGAATGATAATTTTAACTATCCGATGACCCTGACATATTAGTACTAAATCCTCTGTAAAGTTTAATTTAGAGCTCATAATGACACGAATCCAATGCCCACGTTAAACTAGATCAATTTTCTATATTGTGACTAAATTCGAGACTGAAATAGCTACGACAAAGAGTACAAGTAATCCAATCTATCCGGAATAGCGTGATTCTATGCATTATGCTTCATTTATAAGCCTTTACTCAATGAGCACTAATGATCAATTTAGAATGATCATTTTAACTGGTGGCTCAACTTGACATGTCTACATTAAATCGTGCATAACTTTTGATTTATAGCTTAAGTTTTGATTTAGAGATCATTTTAAGTGGCAGATGAACTTCACATGTCTGCACTAAATTGTCTGTAACTTTTGATTTAGAGCTCAAAATGACAAGAATCCAACGCCCACTTTCAACTAGCTCAATTTTCTATATTGTGACAAAATTATAGACATAAATATATACGACAAAGTGTCCAAATAATCCAATCTTTCCCGAACTGCATGATGCCATGTATTATGCTTCATTTATAAGCCTTTACTTAATGAGCACCAATGATCAGTATCACTTTTACAAGCCAATCAACTTGACATATCCGCACTAAATCGTCCATAACTTTTGATTTAGAGCTCAAAATGACACGAATACAACTCCCACGTTAACCTAGCTCAATTTTTTTATATTGTGACAAAATTTGAGATAGAAATAGATACGACAAAACATCCAAGTAATCCAATCTGTCCCAAACTGCGTGATGCCATACATTATACTTCATTTATAAGCCTTTACTCAATGTGCACCAATGATCAGTTTAGAATGATCACTTTAACTGGCCGATCAACTTGACATGTCCGCACGAAATCATCCGCAACTTCTTATTAAAAGCTCAGAATGACACGAATCCAATGCCCATATTAAGCTAGATCAAATTTTTGTATTTTGACAAAATTTGAGAGAGAACTAGATGCTACAAAGCCTCCAAGTAATCCAATCTATCCTAAACTTCGTGATGCCATGCTTTATGCTTCTTTATAAGACTTTACTCTATGGGCACCAATGATCAGTTAAGAATGATCATTTTAACTGGCCAATCAACTTGACATGTCCGCACGAAATCTTCTGTAACATTTGATTTACGGTTCAGAATGACACAAATCAAATGACCACATTAAGCTAGCTCAAGTTTCTATATTGTGACAAAATTTGAGACAAAAATAGGTATGACAAAGAGTCCAAGTAATCTAATCTATCCTAAACTCCATGATTATATGCATTATGCTTCATTTAAGCCTTTACTCAACGAACACTAATGATCAGTTTAGAATGATCATTTTACCTAGCCGATCAACTTGACATGTGTGAACTAAATCGTTCATAACTTTCGATTTATAGCTCATAATGACACGAATCCAATGCCCAAGTTTAGCTAGCTGAATTTTCTGTATTGTGACAAAATTTGAGACAGAAAAAGATATGACAAAACATCCAAGTAATCCAATGTATCTCGAACTGCGTGATGCCATGCATTGCACTTCATTTATAAGCCTTTACTCAATGAGCACCAACGATAAGTTAAGAATGATAATTTTAACTAGCCGATGACCCTGACATATCAGCACTAAATCCTCCGTAAAGTTTTATTTAGAGGTTATAATGACACGAATCCAATGCCCACGTTAAACTAGCTCAATTTTCTATATTGTCACAAAATTCGAGACAGAAATAGATACGACAAAGAGTTCAAGTAATCCAATCTATCCTGAATAGCGTGATTCTATGCATTATGCTTCATTTATAAGCCTTTACTCAATGAGCACTAGTGATCAGTTTATAATGATAATTATTACTAGCGGCTAAACTTGACATGTCTGCATTAAATCGTGCATAACTTTTGATTTATAGCTTAAGTTTTTATTTATAGCTTAAGTTTTTATTTATAGCTTAAGTTTTTATTTATAGCTTAAGTTTTCATTTAGAGATCATTTTAAGTGGCCGATCAATTTGACATGTCTGCACTAAATTGTCTGTAACTTTTGATTTAGAGCTCATAATGACACGAATCTAACGCCCATGTTAAACTAGCTCAATTTTCTATATTGTGACAAAATTATAGACATAAATAAATACGACAAATCACCCAAGTAATCCAATCTTTCCTGAACTGCATGTTGCCATGTATTATGCTTCATTTACAAGCCTTTACTTAATGAGCACCAATGATCAGTATCACTTTTACTAGCCAATCAACTTGCCATATCCGCACTAAGTCTTCTGTAACTTTTGATTTAGGGCTCAAAATGACACGAATACAACTCCCACGTTAAGCTAGCTCAATTTTTTTATATTGTGACTAAATTTGAGACAGAAATAGATACGACAAAACATTCAAGTAATCCAATCTGTCCCAAACTGCGTGATGCCATGCATTATGCTTCATTTATAAGCTTTACTCAATGAGCACCAATGATCAGTTTAGAATGATCACTTTAACTGGTTGATCAACTTGAAATGTCCGCACTGAATCGTCCGTTACTTTTGATTAAAATCTCAGAATGACATGATTCCAATGCCCACGTTAAGCTAGGTCAATTTTCTATATTGTGACAAAATTTGAGACAGAAATAGATACGATAAAGAGTCCAAGTAATCCAATCTATCCCAAACTGTGTGATGCCATGCATTATGATTCATTTATAAGCCTTTACTCAATCAGCACCAATGATCAGTTCAGAATGATCACTTTAAGTGGCCGATCAACTAGACATGTCCGCACGAAATCATCCGTAACTTCTGATTAAAAGCTCAGAATGACACGAATCCAATGCCCATATTAAGGTAGCTCAACTTTTTGTATTGTGAAAAAATTTGAGAGAGAACTAGATGCTACAAAGCGTCCAAGTAATCCAATCTATCTTAAACTTCGTGATGCCATGCGTTATGCTTCTTTTATAAGACTTTACTCTATGGAAACCAATGATCAGTTTAGAATGATCATTTTAACTGGCCAATCAACTTGACATGTCCGCACGAAATCATCCATAACATTTGATTTAAAGCTCATAATGACACGAACCCAATGCCCAAGTTTAGCTACCTGAACTTTCTGTATTGTGACAAAATTTGAGATAGAAAAAGATATGACAAAGCGTCCAAGTAATCCAATGTATCCCGAACTTCGTGATGCCATGCATTGCACTTCATTTATAAGCCTTTACTCAATGAGCACCAACAATAAGTTAAGAAGGATAATTTTAACTAGCCGATGACCCTGACATATCAGCACTAAATCCTCCGTAAAGTTTGATTTCGAGGTCATAATGACATGAATCCAGTGCCCACGTTAAACTAGCTCAATTTTCTATATTGTCACTTAATTCGAGACTGAAATAGATACAACAAAGAGTTCAAGTAATCCAATCTATCCTGAATAGCATGATTCTATGCATTATGCTTCATTTATAAGCCTTTACTCAATGAGCACTAATGATCAGTTTAGAATGATCATTTTAACTGGTGGCTCAACTTGACATGTCTGTATTGAATCGTGCATAACTTTTGATTTATAGCTTAAGTTTTGATTAGAAATCATTTTAAGTGGCAGATCAACTTGACATGTTTGCACTAAATTGTCTTTAACTTTTGATTTAGAGCTCAGAATGACACGAATCCAACGCCCACGTTAAGCTAGCTCAATTTCCTATATTGTGACAAAATTATAGACATAAATAGATACGAAAAGCGTCCAAGTAATCCAATCTTTCCTGAACTGCATGATGCCATGTATTATGCTTCATTTATAAGCCTTTACTTAATGAACACCAATGATCAGTATTACTTTTACTAGCCTATCAACTTGACATATCCGCACTAAGTCATCCGTAACTTTTGATTTAGAGCTCAAAATGACACGAATACAACTCCCACGTTAAATTAGCTCAATTGTTTTTTATATTGTGACAAAATTTGAGACAGAAATAGATACGACAAAACATACAAGTAATCCAATCTTTTATACAATGTAATGCATTATGCTTCGTTTATATGTCTTTACCTAATGAGCACCAATGATCTTTTTATAATGATCATTTTAACTGGGCGATCATCTAGACATGTCTGCACTAAATCGTCCGAATTTTGATTTAGAACTAAGAATGACACAAATATAATGCCAACTTAAAGGTAGTTGAATTTTTTATATAGAGACAAAATTAAAGAGAGAAATAGATACAACAAAGCAACTAAGTAATCCAATCTATCCTTCAAATTCTTATACTCCATTTATAAGCTTGTACTCAATGAGCACCAATGATCAATTTAGAATGATCATTTTAACTACCCGATCAACTGAACATGTCCGCACTAAATCGTCCCTAACTTTTTTTTTAGAGCTCAAAATGACACAAATCCAATGCCCACGTTAATGTAGCTCAATTTTCTATATTTTTCTAATATATAGACAGAAATAGAGACAACAAAGCGTCCAAGTAATCCAATCTATCCAAAACTGTGTGATGCCATGCATTATGCTTCATTTATAAGCTTTTACTCAATGAGCACCAATGATCAGCTAAGAATGATCATTTTAACTGGATGATCAACTTGACATGTCCGCACTAAATCGTCCGTAACTTTTGATTTAGAGCTACGAATGACACGAATCCAATGCCCACGTTAAACTTGCTTAATTTTCCATATTTTGACAAAATTAAGAAAAGAAATAGAGACAACAAAGCGTCGAAGTAATCCAATCCATTCCAAACTACGTGATGCCATGCATTATGCTTCATTCATAAGCTTTTACTCAATGAGCATTGATGATCAGTTAAGAATGATCATTTTAAATGGCCGAACAACTTGAAATGTCCGCACTAAATCATCCATAACTTTTATATTTCGAGCTCAGAATGACATGAATACAATGCCCACGTTAAGGTAGCTAAATTTTCTATATTTTGACAGAATTATTGAGAAAAATAGAGACGACATAGCGTCCAAGTAATCCAATCTATACAAAACTGTGTGATGCCATGCATTATGCTTCATTTATAAGCTTTTATCCAATCAGAACCAATAATGAGTTAAGAATGATTATTTTAACTCGCCGATCAACTAGACATTTCCTCACTCAATCGTCCCTAAATTTTGATTTATAGCTCAGAATGACACGAATCCAATGTCCACATTAAGGTAGCTCAATTTTCTATATTTTGACAAAATAATAGACAAAAATAGAGAAAACAAAGCATCCAAGTACTCCAATCTATCAAAAACTGCATGATGCCATGTACTATGCTTCATTTATAAGCTTGTACTCAATGAGGGCCAACGATCAGTTAAGAATGATCATTTTAACTAGACGATCAACTTGAAAAGTCCGCACTACATCGTATGTAACTTTTGATTTAGAGCTTCGAATGACACAAATCCAATGCCCACGTTAAGGTAGCTCAATTTTCTATATTGTGACAAAATTTTAGAAAAAAGATAGATATGACAAAGCGTCCAAGTAGTCCAATCAATCCCAAACTGTATGATGCTCAGCATTATGCTTCATTTATAAGCCTTTACTCCATGAGCAGGAATGATCAGTTTAGAACGATAATTTTAACGCGCTGATCAACTTCGTATGTCTGCACTAAATCGTTCAGAAGTTTTGATTTATATCTCATAATGGCACAAATACAATGCCCACGTTAAGCTGCATCAATTTTCTATATTGTGACAAAATTTGAGACAAAAATATATACGACCAAGCGTCCAAGTAATCCAATATATCCCGAGCTGCGTGATGCAATGCATTATGCTTCATTTATAAGCTTTTACTCAATGAGCACCAATGATCAGTTAAGAATGATTATTTTAACTAGCCGACCAACTTGACATGTCTGTACTAAATCATCCATAACTTTTGATTTAGAGCTCATAATGTAACCAATACAATGCCCACATTAAGTTAACTCAATTTTCTAGATTTGACAAAATTATACACAAAAATAGAGACGACAAAGAATCCAGCTAATCCAATCTATCCAAAACTGCATGATGGCATGCATTATGATTTATTTATAAGCTTTTACTCAATGAGCACAAATGATTAGTTAAGAATGATAATTTTAACTAGATGATCACCTTGACATCTAGATCGTCGGTAACTTTTGATTTAGAGTTCAGAATGACACGACTTCAATGCCCACATTAAGCTAGCTCAAATTTCTATAGTTTGACAAAATTATAGAAAGAAATAGAGACGACAAAGCATCCAAGTAATCCAATCAATCCCGAACTACGTGATGCCATGCATTATGCTTCATTTATAAGCTTTTACTCAATG